>OY992887.1:86595042-86780042 GCA_963921405.1 Cepaea hortensis
GCATGGCTTGAGGAAAAGTGCTTAGACATTGAAAAACAACACAACAGTCAAAATACCAGATTAGTGCACAAAAGAATTCAGGAACTTACTAATAAAAGAACAAGTACATCAACAGGCTGTCTAAAAACTTAAGATGGCAAAATCATAATAGAAAAAGATCAGATTCTACATGTATAGACAGATTATGTGAAAAACCTTTATAATGATAACAGAGAGGAACAGTATGATATTAGATTTAATAATGAGGGACCGCCAATTTTGAAGATGGAGGTTCGGAATGTTCTTAAGCATATGAAAGCTGGCAAGGCCCCAGATGCAGATAACATCACAACAGAAATGATTAAAGCTTTAGAAGAATTTGGACTAGAGCAAGTTACCAGACTGCTGAACACATTATATGATACTGGAGATATACCTTCTGCATTATGTAACTCTGTATTTATTGCAATTCAAAAGAAATCAGGAGCCTTGGAATGTGATCAACATAGAACAATTAGTATAATGAGTCACATCACGAAGATTTTGCTACAAATTATCATGCAAAGAGTGAGGAAGAAAATACAACCTGAAATAGGGGAAGAACAATGTGGGTTTGTAGAAGGAAAGGGTACAGTAAATGCTGTGTATATGCTGCGAACAGTTATTGAACGGGCTATAGAAGTAAACAAGGATATACACCTTTGCTTTATTGGCTACACAAAGGCTTTTGATAGAGTTAGACATGTCAACAGGGTAGATATGCTTGCAGATCTACAAATTAATGGGAAAGACATTATACTTATAAAAAAACATATATTAGAAACAACAAGCTGCCATAAGGATTGATAATGAAGTGGGACAATATCAACCTATTAAGAGAGGTGTTAGGCAGGGATGTGTAATGTCTCCAGATCTTTTTTCCCTATACAGTGAAAATATTTTCAGAAATGTAGAAGATATAAATGGAATCAGCATTGGAGGACGAAACATCAATAACATTAGATATGCAGATGATATAGTATTGATTGCAGACAATGCACATGATCTGCAACAATTAGTAGATGCAGTTGTGGTACACAGTGAGCAGCTGGGGTTGGCATTAAATTGTAAGAAGACACAGATTATGGTCGTCATTAGGAAGAACGAAGTACCACAATGTAATATACAATTAAATGGGAATATTCTTTAACAAGTAAAACGGTACAATTATCTCGAAACAGTCATAACATCTGATGGGAGATGCCTTGAAGAGATTAGAACAAGAATCGCCATGGCGAAAGTAGCCTTTAGCAAGATGAAAAACATCAGAATGGGCCCTCCAACTGCCTGTTGGACTTCGAGTTTCTTTCGCAAGAAATCTTACCCTTCGACACAAGACATTAGCAGGCAAGTTCAACACCAGGTCCTAGATATGAACACCACTGGGAAGACACTAGGAGAGAAGTAAGAGGAGTCAATGTTTATAGACATGCAGCAGAAGGAATCCTCCGACTGTATTGCGACTCCCAGTTAGTGTGCTAAATATCTCTTTTATTCCTTGCTTGTGCAGATCAGCCTGGACATATTCCCTGATGATACCAATGAGTGACTCTCAGCATTGTTTGTTCCTACACTGAAATGTATATATCAGAGGATGACTCTTTGCTGGTCCCAGGTCGGCCTGTTTACATTATCACCAAGTGTGGGATGGCCTATCAACCTGAGACTGTGTGTGTGTAAAAGCCTTGTGGAAAAGAGCTGAGATTCTGATGAATAAGCAGAGATGCTGGACGGTCGTCATCGTTTTCATTGTGGTGGATGATGCAGGTAAATACTTTCTGCCCAGTCTGAAGAGGAACTCCTGAAAGTTTGACTAACCTAGGCATCAGCTTCACAAGGACACGGAGCCCATTAGCACAAGAGTGTTCTTGAATTCGGTCCCTTGATAATATTGATTATGATGTGTTCTAAAGCCAAATTGGCAATGGGTATAAGATGGGTGGGACACAACTGAGTGCATTATTTTGATCCCTGGATAATAGGGATATAATCTGCCTAGCCTTGTAGAGGAATACATATCGGCATAACAAGAGGAAAGGAAAGAATATGACTGTTTAATTAGTCTAGTTCTTGCGTTTTGAATTTCGAGTGCTGTTTTGGTTTTGAGTTTATTGATGATAGGGTACATGGTGTTATCAAAATTGAATGTGCTTATGATGTCACATGTCATCTCATGCGTATCCCTAGCTAGAAAATAAATACAGTTAATACAGGTTTATATGTACTCTGAATCTTGATTTAATTCCTGGTGAACAAGTTTGTCCCAATGTTGATGTTTAAGTCAATTGCTTGTTGATGTTTGTTCAACAGTGGTTGTTCTTTTTGTTGTAAACAATCAATGTTATCTGACATTATATCAAATTCAAAAGGTTATCGAGTGGGAGGGGAGACCTACACATAGATACCATTGTTCCCCCGAAGTCGGAGAGTGTCTCCTGCACGGCGAGGAACCACCAGTCTGCACACCAATAAGCTAGACATGGGACAATGGATACTCACGCAAACCTCATGTCCTGTATAACATCACACTGATGTTGGACAACAGGATGTCTTCATCCGACATGCAGGACTTCATGCTGGAGTTCATAACCAGCGAACACAAGCAAGCAAGCAAGCAGATACCATTGTAACAAGGTGTGAATTGTTTTTCCCTTTGTATCTGTGGTAAATTTCCCTGATCACCTTGCCTTATAGAAGTGAGTGAAAATGTAAATTCATCCCATCCGGGATCCCCTAGACAAACTAAGCAATTATTCTTATATATTAAACCCTACATCCCACATCATGTATCTCCCACCCCTACACATCCCGCCCCTACACAGTATACGTAAAAATTGAAGCTAAATTTAATAACACATACTAGATCAAGACTAGACTTCTACAAGAAACGTAATTTGGGTGTCTACTTACGTTATAAAACGAATTTCAGAAGCGCCAGAAGTACAAAACTGTAAAGAATGGAGGGAAAAACAATATAAAGTAATCGTTTCTTGTATTAACGCGATCTTGAAATAATCTTAATCTCCTCTCTCCCCCCCCCCCGACCCTAAAATTCTCCCCCCTCCCCCAATCGGGGGGAATTCCCCAGCGGTTGAGAACCACAGATCTACACTCCCTATAGTTGTTTGCAAATGCTCTGTGACTGCTTCATTACTCATAAAATCTGGCAAACGTTACAAGCATTATTCTTATTTTGTCTGATATATCTTGACCCCCCCCCCCCCCCCACCTCTCCAATCACCCTCCCAAATTGATCTAAGTGTGTATTTTTATTGGAGACCGAAGAAGAAAGCGATAAACCTTCCGAAACGTACCTATTTTAGTTGGTTTCATTGTGGCTGTAAAGACTAACGTTGTAGGTTATAGACCTCTCTCTTTGTTCGTGTCCCTTTATATGTGCCAACTTAAGCGTTTTGTGTCCATTATCATTTCGCTTGTCATATTATTATAAAGTAGCCTTTAGCAAGATGAAAAACATTCTGACAATAAAATGATGTCAATTGAAACGAGAAAAAGAGTGTTGAGGGGATACATAGAGCCTGTTCTTTTGTATGGATGTGAAACTTGGACAATGTGCAGTCAAGCTGAAAAACATCTGATGGCTGCAGAAATGTGGTTTCTGAGGAAAATGCAAAGAATACCATGGACAGATAGAAAAACCAATGACCAAGTACTACAAGAGACAAATGAAAATCGTAGATTGATTAGAGAAATTAGACGTAGACAGTCAACATTTTTTGGACATGTTATGAGAAGAAATGGACTGGAGAACTTAGTGACAGCTGGCAAGATCGAAGGGAACAGACCAAGAGGAAGACCGAGAGGAAAATACCTGGATGGCTTGGCCACATGGCATGGACGAGACAGGAACACTGAGCTGATCCACGACTCTGGTGATCGAGTGAAATGGCGAATCATGACCGCCCACGCTTTCCGGCATGGCACATGATTGATTGATTGATTGTCATATTTTGTTGTATTAAGCTTTTGCTGTTTCATATTATTTAAATTGCACAATATGTTTCCATACAGTTGTCATATTCGTATTGTAATATCCATTTTCATTCCTGCCATTTCTTTCAGTATATTTACAGCTTTTCAATAAGTTACATAAATTATTACTATTTTGCTTTGCAATATTGATCTCCTATGAACACATTTTTCTTCTTTTAATATATAGCTTAATCGTTCATGGCAACTCTCTAGGGCTGTCTATCTTTAACACGTTTCCATTGTAACAGGCTTATTGCAATGGATCATATATTCAATTAGTATTATCTTTTACGCCGGTCTCCGTGGCGAAGGGGTGAAGTATGCATTTCGTTATCCCGCTTACCCGAGTTCGAAACATTGAGATTTGGCAGCAGACCGCGTTGCGCTGCTTTTTTTTTTTTTTTTTTTTACGAAATGGTATGGGTGCCGTTCGTTCAGAAAGTGATGGCACACTACGAACATAAACTTGCCAAGATATCACAACAGTAAAAGAATGCTGGTGTTGACTGCAAACGTCCTGTAAAGGATATGCAGCTAACTAATATCTTCGTCTGCGTTCATCCGGATTTTTTTTTTTCCGGATGTGACTGCGTTGTGCCTGTTTACAGCAGAGCTGCGTTCTTGCGCCGTTAGGCCGACACACCCGACTTCTGCGGGCATTTGTTGACCGGGTTAACCTTCCCGGTAACTAATATTATCCTTTAGAGTTGACATTTCGCGCACTTCAGTAAACTATGATCTATATTATTGTGCTTCTAGCATATATTTTTGTAAACCTTCAGTCTACCCTCCCGTTAAATAAACAAAAGAAATAACCTGCCTAACCCTTCTAGGTATATATCTGTTTATTCAGACTACGCATTTTAAAATATGTTATAATGTATTTTAAATATGTACCAATGAGTTTCTAACTTTAAATGATTTGACAGCATTACACAGGAGAATGTGTAAGCAAAACCTATACTTTTTGGAGACATGAACTCCCACATCATAGCTTGCGAGGAAACAGAATTCCTGATAAATAAGGAAACATTCTTGTAAATAAAGCCTTTGCTGGGGATTTAGATTTATTATTTCCGGATTTCAACTGGTCTATTCACACAGACTGTCAATATCCGCAGTGTCCTCTGTATGCCCCTGGTAATTTCCTGCCGGTCAGATCCAGTAGTGAGGTCACCGGGGAAAGTTCATTCAACCAAAGGAATGAATAACTTCAAAACGATGTGTTCCCATAGTGAATTTAAACACGGAAGCGACAAACAATAGACTGCACTATTTATTGCCTGGCATACTTCGTTGCATCTCGTCAGGTACATACTTCAGAGTAATTTATCATAAGAATTGAAAGCATGAATCCCCTCTGTTGTGTGTCCACCGTGACGAGGTAGAGGGGCTTGCGCGTTCCAATGACCCCAAGAGCTATGCCGACGGTAGCACAGCTACTGGTAGGGTCACCTATGTCGAACAGGTCAAGGGAGAGGGACCAGACCAAGCGACACACAAACCTGCTGCCTAAAAGCTCACTGTGTGGGCTTCATAAAAGGTGGAAAAAGTGTCCTTGTGGCACGAAATGGAATATTACTTGGACAGCAAATCCATTACATGGAAAGTCCGAATCGAAAGCTCACTGTGTGGATGTCATCTGCAGCTTCTGGTTTCCAGAAGAACAGCCTATGGTGAACGGAAGGCCCAATATACGGAAGTGAGGCTAAGCAGCCATGTGCAGGACGTGACGATTCCTTGGGTGAGCCCAGTACCAGAGCGCTGTATGTCGGCTCTGCAAGTATGGAAGCCTCCTTGGATGGCGGGGAATGCCCATGGTCTGCCCCCGCCTTCCCTTGAGGGCTGACCAGAATGTTTTTGGCTGTTCTATATGGGCCAGCTGGGATGAGGATAACACCACAACAGTGAGAGTCAAACGTCCCAAGAAACCCCCGGGAAGGTTAACCCGGTCAACAAATGCCCGCAGAAGTCGGATGTGTTGGCCTAACGGCGCAAGAACGCAGCTCTGCTGTAAACAGGCACAACGCAATCACTCCGGATGAACGCAGAAGAAGAAGAAGAAGAAGAAGAAGAAGAAGAAGAAGAAGAAGAAGAAGAAGAAGAAGAAGAAGAAGAAAGCATGAATTATTCTTTGGCTGAAATACTTCTCTTTTGTTCATATTTCGAAGGAAATGCGTCACACCTGACCTAGTTCATCGTCATCGTCTAGTGCCTCACCGGCTGGTGTGGGCGATCATGCCTCTCCACAAATTACGATCTCCAACGGCATGGATCAGTTCGTGTGTTTACTCCCTTCCGTGCCATGACACACGACTGTCAAGAATCTGCTCACACTGTCTTCCTCTGTCTTAAAAAAAAAAAAAAATAAAAAAAACATCCAACGATGACTGCCTATTTCTGATGTTTGTGATAAGTTATCTTTGCGACTCAGTTTCCCTGCAAATTTCCAGATTGCTCATTTTGGCTGTCCAATTAATTTTCAGCATTCTTTTATAAAAACCACATCTCCAAGGCTTCCAGGGATCAAATAAAGAAAGTTTTGTTCAATAAGTCACTGTCCTTGAAAGTAAGAAAAAAAAAGAGAACTAGTTTTAACATACTGCTGGGAATCCTGGACAATTAGTAAACAGGCGAAAACAAATCACACATAGTTATGCACCTGAAAGATCGGCGCCCGACTTAGACCAGCGTTTGTGTACGGTTTACTTTCTCTAGACAGATTCCATACAAGGTAACGAGCTTTGTCTACCCGTAGTAAGGTTTCCTTGTATAAGAGTTTTGCCAGGGCAGTAGCCTTAATTCCTACTCTTTAAGATTTCCAGCTGCCGTGGAATACAACACATAATGCTAATGCCACAAGCCACAAACAATATGTTGCACGATTTATTACCTGGCATATTTCGCTGCATCTAATCAGACGGATCTCTGTGGCGAAGTGGTCAAACCGTCTGCCTCGGGCTCTGAAGGTTGTGGGTTTGATTCCGGGCCGCATCCTTCGGTTCACGCGTGCATTTTTCGGAGATTCTTGGGGGTCGTTGCTGGAATTACGGAGTTCGTGTTTATCTGCATATGGCAGAAGTTAAATAGAAATCAAACAGAGAAAAGAAATGGCCAAAAATGCTTTCAGCAGCATGAAATCAGTATTAACATCTAGAGAGATTAAAAACGCATTAAAAATGAGAATCGTCAAATGTTACTTATATTCAACATTATTGTATGGCGCAGAAGCCTGGACGTTGAACAAGCAACTAGAAAGTCGAGTAGAGGCCCTGGAAATGTGGATTTACAGATGAATATGTTGTATTTCATGGAAACAAAAACAATAAAATGCATAGGTTCAAGAAACACTGGAAATGAAAAGAGAGTTGATGAAAGAAATAAAAAAGAGGCAAGTGAAATATTTCGGCCACGTTAAAAGACATAATACTCTTATAATATCATACAGGAGGGCAAGGTTGAGGACAAGCGAGCAAGATGTAGACAACGATACAAGTGGGAATATAACGTCAAGAGAAGGACGAATATCAAGATCCATTGCAGCCGACCTTCATTGTGGAGACGGCACCTGATTGATTGATTGATATGATATATAACTCTGCGGTATGCATCTGACGAGATGCATCAAAATATACCAGGCAATAAATCATGCAACACATTGTTTTTGGCTTCTGTGTTTAACATAATATGAATAAATGAACCAAGTAAAAGAGGGGGAGGGGTAAAACGGGAGCAAACACTTTCTGGATAATCTCCCTTACCATAATAATTTCGACCAGAAGTATCTTCCCAAGATGGCCACTTTCGTCAGGCTGTAGGCTTTTTTCGTTCATTTACAAAGTATGTTTATTAAACATGCAAGCGTTCTACATGTGTGTTCTTGTTGATTTATTTAACGATTACAAATTGCACTAGCATGTAATAAGATGCAGATTTATATGCAATTTAATTTTTAGGTTAGATAAATTCTCGTTCCTTCGCAGTACATGGGGGACTGCGTCGGATCTCCTGGGTTCGTTTGTTGGGCTAACAATAGCAGTCGTACCTTCCTCACATACCAACTGGGATTAGTCACTTACCGCTTGTTACTTCACATCGAGTTTCCCCGTTAGTAATGAAGAACAGTGATGTGTTGGTCTGCAGTTTGTTTTAATTGCAGTTTAATGAAGGTCGTTGGAACTAACCTTCCAAAAGTCACTATGAATTTAATCGAGCACTGATTATTTCTTTTAATTGTTTAGTTTTTAAAAATAGTGTTAAATGTACGTCTTTCTTGCTAACCAACTAAATAATAAAATATCGAGAATAAATCAGTAATATTTTAGGATTAATCATTATTATTAAATAGAGGCACAGGAGATTATTTTGGTATGATTTTAGTAATTTAGCTTATCTGTATATGGTGCTTATTTATACTATAGAAATACCTGGGTGTTGACATGTGTATGGACATGCCGCATGATATAGTGATGGAAATTGTTGGAAAACCCCTGTCAATGGCTGTGATTTTTAAAAAATAGTATCACTAATATTTACACAGGTTATTCCTTAAGCAGAAGAATGCTTGCTCTTTGCCATGGTTGTAACATGTTCAAACACCCTTCGAAACATATTTTTCTTCAATAATCTTGGGGAGCCGGTCTCTCTGGCCGAGGGGTTACAACACTTTCTCCGTAATCCCGTTTATCACGCAGAGTCTCGTAGCGGGGCGAGAGCTGGGACGCGGTTTTATCCCCGCTGGTGACTTGCGGGATAACTGAGCCAACCACTCAGAAAGCAATGGCAAACTACTGAGCGTAATCTTGCCAAGAAATCAACATATAGCTGAAAGATGCTGATGTTGACAGCGATGTCCTGTAAAGGATATGCAAAACATTATTATTATAATCTTGGGGAACTAAAGGCAGTCTGTGTGATAATAGTCGCATCTACCCTATGAGTGCAGATTGTTCTGTTAATGTATAAAGCTAGCACCGTATGCCCAGTAAGCCTCAAGGCATGGAAAATGGGTCCTTTACTTTATTTACTTAACACATAGTCTCCGATGGCTGTGATATTTGTTTTCAGGTTTTTTCTGGGTGTTGCATTGGAATCTTGAGTTAACATTTGTGTGAGTTAACATTTGTATGTAGTTTTCATTTCACTTTTTCGCGCACTTCCGAATAACGGTGCCAAATTATTTAGTGTAAAAAGTATCTCTTACAGGGCCTCATTAGGTGATGTTGTCTATCACTTCCGGTTCAGTGTGTCATGAACTACTTGACCGATCGATGGATGCAATAAATGTTTCCTGGGCCCAAAGGGCCCTCACTGTTGTTAGAGTGTATATCTATATCTTGTACGTACGTACGTATTTCCACATATAACTGATAGATATACACTCCGACAACAATCGGGAGGGGGGGGAGGGGTCGCCTCCGGGCTCAACATTTTTTATTTCATCCATCGATCGGTCTAACAGTCCACCACACACAATCAGTAACTGTACATAATAAATAACGGTACCAAATTATTTATTGTACGTGCGTATTTCCACATATAACTGTCAAATATTATTGGTACGTATTTAGATTTTCTCAGTTCTATATTTTAGTTCGTAGTGTTTAATATTTTTTATTATATCACCTAATGAGGCCTTGTAAGGGATGCTATTAAATAATTTGGCACCGTTATTCGGTAGAATGCCCACTTTTTTAACTAATCATTGAATGTCTTTTTCCCCTCTGCTGTGTGTCCACCGTGACGAGGTAGAGGGGCTTGCGCGTCCCAATGACCCCAAAGATATGCCGATGGTAGCACAGCTACTGGTAGGGCCACCCATGTCGGACAGGTCAAGGGAGAGGGAGCAGACGAAGAGACACACAAACCTGCTGCCTTGTAGGTAGACTGGGGACAGTCAAAGGCTAGGGAAAGCACCCCAAATACATGCTTGTCGAAATCTGATGTACTGAGCCACAGGCTTGACAAAGCAGTGCAACGTAAAACCTGCTGCCTTGTAGGTAGACTGGGGACAGTCAAAGGCTAGGGAAAGCATCCCGAATAAATGCTTGTCGAAATCGGATGTACTGAGCCACAGGCTTGACAAAGCAGTGCAACGTAACTTAATTCATGATGTCACAAATCAAAATTAATCGTTGCGGTGCTAATCCCGTGAAGTCCCATCAGGCGGCGATAGTGCCGGGTCCCCTGCCTCGAGGGGGTCCACCCATGACTACTGGTGGTCACCTTCCCCTGTGCTGTGGAGTCAAGGCACAGAGGAGTAGGTTAAGAGCTATTGACCAAATACCCCGGACACTCAACATACTACAGTGGAATGCCGAAGGAGTTTACAAGAAGAAAGACTCCCTAACACAGGATCTTCATAAAGATAGAATAGATGTGGCATGCATTCAAGAGACACACCTCAACGCCAATCACAAATTCTCAGTCAGAGGATATCAGGCCACACGTTTCGACCGCAAAGGACACAAAGGAGGAGTTCTAATACTTACACGAAATACAATACCTTGCAGCGAAGTATCTGTGATCTCTGACAACCAAACGGAAATTATAGGTGTTGATATAATGATAAAGGACGTGAAAATAAGAATCTACAATCTGTATAGCCCAGCAGATAAGGACCTTACACTCTCAAACATGAAAATAACTGACACAAACTGCATTATTGTCGGAGACTTTAATAGCCGTTCAGAAAGATGGGGATACCCAGATACTGACAAAAGAGGAGATGAATTGGAGGACTGGGAAATAGACTCAAATCTCCATCTACTCAACAAAGCGGATGACACACCGAGCTTCTACTCCAGAAGATGGCTTACCACTTCTACTCCAGACTTAGCTTTCTGCACAGGAGACATCCTCCACAAAATTGATCGCCATGTGCTGGACCAATTAGCTGGTAGTGACCACAGACCAATCAAGCTTGTAATGAATATGGAGTATGTTCCACAGGAGCAAAAGCCCTTGCCCCGCTGGAATTACAAACGAGCAGATTGGGACAGATTTGCCATACTAACAGACAAATATTGTGAAAACATAAATACACGATATCGCAACATAAAGCAAATTGTGGAAAGTCTAAACAGAGCGATAATACAGGCGGCCACTGAGTCCATTCCAAGAGGAGCGAGGAAAAATTACAAACCATACTGGACTGAAGAACTACAAAGTTTGGAGGACAAAGTTGAAGATGCCAGGAAGACAGCAGAGAGAGAACAAACAATTGAAGCGAACATCTCTCTCAAAGCTATCTCAGCAAAATATAAAAGAACAGTAAATCAAACAACGAGACTCCCCCGATGTGTCTCCACCTTGCCGTGGTGGGGGAGCTTGTGTGTCCCTCTGACCCCATGTGCTTGCCGATGGATGAAAACTACATATCGGACAGCTTATGGGATAGGGGCCAGACTAAGAGAGACACAACCTGCTGCTCTGCGGGTTAGACTGAGGTGAGGATAACAGTCAGAAGTTTAAATCAGGTGCACGAAGGCAACAGATTTGGTCCGGACATTACTCTAAGGCTCTCTGTCGAGGGTTGAGGCTGAACGCTCTAAGCCACAAACCCTCGGATCTGAAAGCCGGGCCAATACCCACCCTCCGAAAATAGAAGTGAGATACTGAGCAAGCTACAAGCCCAGGTCTGATACCTGTTCAAAGGCTCTCAGCTGGGGGATATGAGGGATTCCCGGATGAGAGCCTGGCCGTTTCTCATTCACTGCTGTATGGAGGTAAGGTGCTGAGCCGGCAGCACATGTAGCCTACCTCGTGAGCGAGTACAAAGTAAGAAAAGTGCCCCAGTCGAATGAAATGGTTACAAAAACTGTCTAACTCATAGAGAGTGTAGACAAAAGTGGAAAAACGTCCCAACAACACGAAATGGAACGCACGGCTAGCGAATCCATTGCGTGGTCCGAAGCAACAGCAAAAGCTTACCGAGTGGATGTCGCCCGCAGTCTGACCGTTCCTGGTGTGCGCTTGAGCGACCAGTGGCAATCGAGATGCCCAACACATGGAAGTGAGGAACTAAAGCAGCCATGAGCAGGACGTGGCAACTCCTTGGGTGAGCCCAGTCTCAGAGCAATATGTGCCGGCTCTGCAATTATGGAAGCCTCCTTGGATAGCAAGGGAATGCCCATGGTCTGCCCCTGCCTTCCCTTGAGGGCCGACCACGATGTCGTTGATCGTTCTATCTTGACCAGCTGAGATGTGGGCGACACCACGACAATAAGTCTAACGTGCCTCAAAACCTGAGGAAGGCTAACCTCATTAAAAAATGCCCGCCGGAAGTCGGAAGTGCCGTCCTACGGGTGGCAAACTAAAAATTGGCACTACGCATTTACGTCCGAGTGAAATGTCTCGTCCGAATGTCTCTCGTGCTAGGAACAGCTCTGACTACCTAGTTTCCGAATGCCGCTCTTGTTCGGAACAGCTCTGACTAGGTAGTTTTCCGAATGTCTGTCGTGCCTGGAACAGCTCTGACGGGTGCAACGACAAGCACATGTCCGAAAACTCGCTGAGTGGATACCATCTGCAGACCTGTCTGGTTTGTGCGGGAACGGCCCGGGGTGAACAAAATGCCCAATATACTGAAGTGAGGAATTAAAGCAGCCATGAGCAGGACGTGACGATTCCCTCGGTAAGCCCAGCATCAGAGCGTTATGTGTCGGCTCTGCAATTATGGAAGCCACCCAGGATGGCGGAAAATGCTATGGACTGTCCCTGCCTTCATTTGAGGGATGACTGTGCAGACTTCGACTGTTCCAACTTGACCAGCTAGGCGGTGGACAGTACCACAAAAGTGAGCCTCCCAGGATTGCTAACCTGGTCAAAAATGCACGCTAAAAGTTGGATGTGTTGGCCTAAGGGTTTCGATCCAAGGGTGCCTAACCAGACACACCGCAATCACATCTGAAAAAACGCTCTGGATGAACGCAAAGAAGAAGAAGAAGAAACAACAAGAGATTGTTGGAGGGAAAAAACAGAAAACCTGAATTTTGACAGGGATGGAAACAAACTATGGAAACTAGTGAAAGCCATGAACAATGAAGGACCTAGAAACAAACAAATAACAATTAAACAAGGAAATGCCTTGCTTACAGGAAAAAAGGCTGCAAATGTACTAATGGAACACTATGCAAATGCAAACCACATTGATATTACAACCAAATAGAAGAAAGCAATCAAAGACAAACAGATACATCATAGAAATACAGAGACAGCAGCAGAATATATGATGGCAAATCTAACAATGGAAGAAATGGAACAGGCAATGAATGCCCTAAAAAAGAAGAAATCACCAGGAAAGGATGGAATCACAAATGAAATGCTAATAGGACTAGGCACCAAGGCAAAGAAGAAACTACTAGCAGTCCTAAATAACAGCTGGAAGAGAGGAATAGTCCCACAGGCATGGAAGGAAGCTATACTAATACCAGTCCCAAAGAAAAGAAAAGACCTGGAAGAACCAAAAGGCTATCGACCTATCAGACTACTTAGCTGTGTAGGAAAATTAATAGAACGCATTATCAATGGCAGGCTAACATGGCATCTGGAAGAAAACAAACTCTTAACACCACACCAAGCAGGATTCAGAAAGTACAGATCCACTGAAGATCAAATAACCCATATAGTTCAGGAAATAGAGGATGCCTTCCAAGAGAAAAAGCACACACTAGCAGTCTGGATAGATTTAGAAAAAGCATTTGATAAAGTATGGAAGGAAGGACTGAAAGTAAAACTGCAAAAAATGCATGCTTGTGGAAAAATGTATAAATGGATCAGCCACTACCTTGAGAACAGAACTGCCAGGACAAAAGTACAAGGACAAACAAGCAAAATGATGCTGTTGGAGCAAGGTGTCCCCCAAGGAGGAGTTCTTTCACCAACATTATTCCTAGCATATATAAATGACATCACAGAAAATTTTCCAGCCAGAGTACACACATCCTCCTTTGCAGATGACCTAGCCATATGGACATCTGAAGAATATATTAGTACAGCTAACAGCAGAATACAGCAAGCCTTATTAGCGCTAGAGGACTGGTCAAAATCTTGGCTAGTGAAGATAAGTGAGGAGAAAACAACATGCACAGTGTTCTCCCTCTCAAATAAAACTCAGCAACCTAAGCTGGTATTGAATGGAAAAATATTGCGCCATGAAGAAAATCCAAACTATCTAGGAGTCACCTTTTATCGTCGCCTGACATGGAAGACACAGGTTGAGAAAAATCGAACAAGAGCAAGGCAGAGAATGGCAATCATGAAAAAGCTTGCTGGTACAACGTGGGGAGCAGATGAGAAAGTTCTCAAGAAGTTATAGACTGGACGGGTGAGGCCAGTACTGGAATATGGCATTGCAGCTTGGGCAACAGCAGCTAAGTCAAACTTTAACAAAATAAGTAGAGTCCAAAACCAAGGAATGCAAATCATAACTGGAAGCCTGAAGACAACGCCTATTAATGAACTAGAAAAGATCACTTGTTTACAACCAATGCAGGACAGAAGAGATAGCAGAGCCCAGCAACAAGCAGAAAAATTTAGAAGATTGACAGACCACCCTATGTATAACAGGTTTAATGGTTTTGGAAAATGAAGACTGAAGCGTAGCAACTTTGTAGAAACTGCAAAACGAAAGATTAGGGCAGATCCCATACTTAACATATCAACAGTCAAGCCCATTTACAATGCACACAACTTCCCAGCTTGGAGACAGCAGCAACTGCTTGAGATGATAGAAAACATTCCTGGTATTGAGAAAAAGAACACTCAGAATGAAACCGAAAGAAGAAAAATAACCCTAAACTACATAAAAGAACATTACCCAAGCAGCAATTGGACCCATGCATATACAGATGGATCAGCCAAAGATTCAATTAAAAATGGAGGAGGAGGAATTCTCCTTAATTTAAAAAATGGGGTGATAAAAACACAGTCAGTGGCAACTGGAAAATTTTCAAGTAACTTCAAAGCAGAGGTAGAGGCTTTGAAAACTGCAGCAGAAATGCTCTTGATGGAGGAAAATAAAGAGAAGCAAATAGCTATCTTCACAGATGCAAAGTCAGCTGTCTCAATACTGAAGAGCAATAACAGCACAGAACTAGCTGACCTAAGAGCAGCACTCCATGGTCTATGCCAGAAATCCAAAAATGTTGTAATACAGTGGATCCCATCACATTGCAGTATACCTGGAAATGAAGAGGCTGACAGACTAGCGAAAGATGGTGGACGATTACCACAGCCTGACATAGACATAACCTATAATGAGGCAAAAAGGTTTATAAAAAGCACTTATAGAACCAAATGGGAATCAGAGCATCCAGGCCACCAGAAGGATGATGCATATTACAAACTCGACCGAAGAGAACAAGTAGCAATCTTCAGACTCCGCACAGGACATAACAGGCTGAAATACCACTTGTTCAATAAACTAAAGATAGGAGATACCGATGAATGTAATTGTGGAACTGGTAAAATGACAGCTAAACATTTGCTGCAGGAGTGCCCAATATATGCAGAACAGAGAAAGATATTTTGGCCCACGCCTGCTTCATTTGAGGACAAGCTCTATGGAGATATCAACAAGCTCAAGTTGACTACAGCTTACTTTAACTACATTCAGGTTGACATCTAAAGGTGCATGAAGATGTATTTAGACTGCCACACTTCATACCACAGGTATGTCGGTTACAAAAGCGTCCCAGAGGCATGAAATGGAATATTGCTTGGATAGCACATCCATTACGTTGAAAGTCCGAATCAAAAGCTCACTGTGTGGGCTTCGTAAATGGTGGAAAAAGTGTCCTAGTGACACGAAATGGAATATTGCTTGGATAACAAATCCATTACATGAAAAGTCCGAATCGAAAGCTCACTGTGTGGGCTTCATAAAAGGTGGAAAAAAGTGTCCTAGTGGCACGAAATTGAATATTGCTTGGATAGCAAATCCATTATGTGGAAAGTCTTAATCGAAAGCTCACTGTGTGGATGTCATCTGCAGACTGCATTCTTCTGGTTTCCAGAGGAACAGCCTATGGTGAACGGAAGGCCCAATATACGGAAGTGAAGCTAAGCAGCCATGTGCAGGACGTGACGATTCCTTGGGTGAGCCCAGTACCAGAGCGCTGTGTGATGGCTCTGCAAGTATTGAAGCCTCCTTGGATGGCGGGGAATGCCCATGGTCTGCCCCTGCCTTCCCTTGAGGGTTGACCAGGATGTCTTTGGCTGTTCTATATGGGCCAGCTGGGATGGGGGATAACACCACAACAGTGAGATTCAAACGTCCTAAGAAACCCTCGGGAAGGTTAACCCGGTCAACAAATGCCCGCAGAAGTCGGATGTGTCGGCCTGACGGCGCAAGAACGCAGCTCTGCTGTAAACAGGCACAACGCAGTCACATCCGGAAAAAAAATCCGGATGAACGCAGAAGAAGAAGAAGAATGTCTTTTTTTCCATTGTATATTCAGCATTGTCTCGCTCTTCATTATTTTTGTAATTTCTATTTTACTTCTTTTCTATGTCTAAAGGGTAATTCCCATAGGTGCAGAACCTATTTCAAGCACTGACTCACTTCTTCTGCCTCCTATTGGAACATATGCCCTCAACCAGCTCACCAATCAACCTAAGCTTTGCTATTTCCTGCTGCTCCTTCCACGTTCTGTCCATATTATTCTTCCATATGACAGCATATCTCTTTTAGAGCAACCTCCTTTTCTCTTGTTTGGCAGTTTAGCTTTATTTTATTACTTTTAGACTTGTTAAATTGTTTGTTGGATTTTACTGAAAAAAGTTTTCTTCGGGATGGGTTAGCCTACCCCCATGAAAAATTCCCCTTAGTTGCCTCTTATGACATGAATATTGACTGACTAATAAATTTATTTCTGTATGAATTTCAAGGTATATAAAGAATTAGAGAGTGTGAATGAGTGTGTATAAGTATGAAACACTTCTTAAGCCTGTTTTTTGTTGTATTTATTCAACTAGTATTATGCTTATAGATTATATTTCTTATATTTTCTTTTCAGGGGGAAAAGGGAGGAAGCCGTGGTTTCGATGATCAAAAGCAGACTTCTTGTCACAGCCCTTTGCTAAAGAAAGAGTCTTGCAGAAGTCACTACCATCTTAAATTTCAATTTGTTTAGTTTCGCTTATTGAAACTTCAATAGTCAAGATGGCAGACGACCCTGGCCACAAAGCTATGTTATACTTTCTGGAGATTCTTATGTACAGCAATGCTCCAATGAGCATTAGCCAGCTGGCTGGTCGCTTTGGAAGCCGCAATTTTACATCAGAGATGCGACAAAGCGCTGGTGGAAATGAAGCTGGTCTAAAGAAGTTCCTTTTGAAGTACCCATCCCTATTTTCTGTCAATGGTAACCTCGTTAGCCTGAACGATGGTTCTGCCCTTGGGGGAAATTTTCGTGAAAACAGCCCTGCCTCTTCATCTGGCCACTCTTGTCTACCTGATGTCTCAATGGAAACAGAGGCAGTTCAGTTCTTCAGAGGGAAAATTTTGAAGAAAGGGGACAAGTGGATGCCCGTGAAGAGCTTGGCAGGGCACCTATCTCAAGCTTCTCCTGAAATTCGAGAATGCGTAGGACCACAGAATGAATTTCTGTCGTTTTTACTTAAGCACCCACTAATATTTGAGGTCAAAGATGAATGTGTATGTCTTAAGGACAATATCCGCTGCAATGCTGCTGATAGTGACTCCTCTTCAGAACCGCCACCGTTGCCCAATAACACACCAAAGATCAAACGCCGTCCAAAGTCACAGGATGTGTCTGATGTACCTAGACAGTCTAGTGGTCGTACTGTAATAGTTGCACCTGTGCCTGCTCCAACAGTGACCACAAAAGCAGGGCCTATTACAATGACTGCCAATGAATATAAAGCTGTGATGTTCATTAAGAGCATAATACAAAAGAAAGGAGATATGAAAGTTAACAGTCTATCTGGGCATTTCAGCCAAGCTCCAGAGAGTCTTCGAAATACCATTGGTTGGAGCAAACCAGAGCTGCATGAGTTCATTTCAGCGCATGATAATATTTTCACTATTAATGAGGATGAGGTTGTCTCTGTCATTAAAAACACAAGATTGAATGTTATAATCACAGGAAGTCGACCTTATGCTCAGACGAAGCCATCTGTGAGTGGACGGAAAGGTCAGATCTTCCATGTGGCTAAACTGTGGGGCATTATTGACCTTGGCATGCATGAACATGTGTTCATTGACCGGACAATTTTCGGTAAAAATATTGATGATCTTAACAAGTTGCTAAAGATTGGAGAATGGGTGTATTTTGATGCTATTCCTGCACCAAAAGGCAGTCGTGCCCGATGGAAAGCCACCAAAGTGTGGAAAGAAAATGAGTCTATTGAGGAACTGATAGAGAAAGTTGCTGCTAAACTTGACCTTCCACTAGATGGAATATCCAGAGAGCCTCAAGTTCCTCTAGGAAATATGAACGATGAAATCAGAAAGATATACCCAGACCTGGATGACAGCACATTTTCCAGTACAACACCTGTCAACATTGGGGGGATCAAGTACTCCTTCCAAGATGCAGCGCCCAGTGGAGCAGGTGTGGTGCCTGTGTGGAACTTTCATCATGTGGAATTAGAGGGCATGAAAGATGTGGATGAGATCAACTTCAGCGATGATGAAGCTGAACTGTCTCCGCAAGTGTCCATGGTGGCTGAGAGACAGTACATGAATAGATCTGTCTTGCAGGACAGTGCCAAACCACCGTTGAACAAAAGCAACAGCTCTGAAGTTTTGAGAAATGGTTTAGATTCTGAAGGTGTAAAGTTTGTTACTGTCGGTTGCCAAACTATAGTAACAGGAGATGTTCTGGCCACCCAGCTTTTTCATGAAGATCTGTAGCTGCTAAACTCATCCTACTTGTAGATGCATGATGACAGGTAACAGTGTTCAGATTTCACTAAAATTGTCAGCTGCATTTGTGTGGCTGAATTTGATTTTTATTTTGGAGCAACAAAACTGAGGAAATTATTGCTTTCTGTGTATCACACTTCCTTTAAATCATGTTAATTGTATTTACCAGTATTAGCTTGTTCCATTTTTGTATGTGTAGACACCAGTAATAATTACTCATGTTTGTATTCTTTCTTTCTCATTCATCTAAAGAAAGAATCTGCTTTGTGTATTCTATGGATATATGTAAATTAATTCCATTAATTTTGAGGCATACTTATCTAACCAAGGACTGCAATTGCTATTATTATTCTCCCTTTGTTCCTACTTCTGGTCTGTTGTTTCTTTTTACTCTGCTTATATATTTCTTGCTATCAAGATCAGTAAATTCACCTCTTTTCTTCCACATATGCAACTTGTAACATTCTTCAGGTATTATATTTGCTAAAAAAATCTTAGTATTTCACACATTTTTGTGGTTTATATAGCATAGTTATGTTGTTTTTTCACCTCGACACCACAAGGTACAAGAGGAACGTGATGAGATGAGTTATGTTTTTTTTGTAAAGAAATTTTAACGAGGCGGGTAGACACTGTGTTGTCTGAGTAACAAAAAGAAAACCGTTTTTAAGAATGTTTTGTTCGTGTTTTATTTAGATGCGACCTGCCTAGCCAACAGTTATAAACTACCTTGTCTGGTTATACATTGGGTGGGTTTTATGAAATGTGTAACTGGATATTGGTAACCTTTTGACCCAGGGTTTTATATATCATCGTAGATATTTTAACTTGTTGTTCTGACCTTGATTAAAAAAAGGACAGGTAGACAAACATAAGAGATGTGGTGTAGTAGTTAGTGCATTGTATTGTCAACAGGATGGTCCTCAGTGTGATTCTCTATAATGGTGAGATTTCATTTTTATGTGATAATTCCGACCCTCTGGTTGATACAGCCTTATAATAAGTCACTAATTAGATCTGTCTGAGGCTGTAAAGTCTTATAATGAGGACAGAAGAATTTTAACCTTCACATCTAAATTTCGTGCTGTCAAAAATTGCCTGGTAAATCACGAACAGTCAATAAAGGTTGGGTTTGGTTGCAGCATCCTGTGAAAAGGACATGCAATATTTAATTTATTTTAACATCTCTGTAAGGTCACTGGTGAATGTCAGTTAATTTCACTGAAGGGCTGGCTAGGCAGTGAATTTGTAATTTTTGCCGTATCTACTTAACTTATAATGAATGGCAGTCACCATTCAGAACTCATTCTGTAATGTATGTAGCTTTTTTAAAGGTTTTATTTACGTTTTCCTCGCTTTCATATTTCATTTGCCCAGAATTTAATGCTCATTATAAATCTGCCAATTTTATATATATATTTATTTTAGTTCTAAGCAAGAACT
The DNA here is from genome assembly GCA_963921405.1 of Cepaea hortensis. Taxonomy (NCBI): domain Eukaryota; kingdom Metazoa; phylum Mollusca; class Gastropoda; order Stylommatophora; family Helicidae; genus Cepaea; species Cepaea hortensis. Next base: position 86,615,390 of record OY992887.1, read on the forward strand.
GTTGTCTGTGTTATTGATCTTACACTCTTTCATATATTGTATGAACAGAATCCTATTTTCTTTGCAATATTTTTGTTGTTATTCAGTTTTATTTATTTATGCAAGTGCATTTTCATGTAACACAATACTTGTCATTATAGCTTTTGTAAACTAGACTTTCTTGAATGTAACAAAATAGTTTTAAGTGTATTTTGTGTCAAGGTGTAACAAATTTTAATATTGTGAATTAACTGTGAAGAATATTCCACTAATATGCTTTTAAGTTGGATTTATATGTACAATGTAATTTTCTTAGAAAGAGAAAAAGCTACCCATAGTATAATTTTCAAAGACATATGCTCTCATATTTGAATGTCTGGAAATTGCATTACGTAAATCTGAAATGCTGCTTAGCTACTAATGTTTATCAAAAATAGTTTCAACTCTTTGAATCCAAAATACAAGAAGCAGCTAAGGAACTAAATGGGAATAAGAGAATGCGGGCCTCCAGAAAGATAATAATTATTACTAACTTAACAGAAGTGAGCAGGTAGCAGTCTTCAGACTCTGCACAATTTATCATAGACTGAGATACCACTTATTAAATGAGCTGCAAATAGGAGATGCTGATGAATGCAATTGGAATTGATACAATTGCTAAATGTTTTGTGCAAGAATGTTCATTATATCATCATACAGTTTTTGGTTGAAGAAAGTTGTTAGTGCTCACTACCTTAGACAGTCAAGATTATTTTGTTCATGTTATGAGGATAAATAAAGTTGCAACTTATCGGCAGCTGGAAACTTAATAGGAAAAGAGTGAGGGGACGGTAAAGAGATAAATACCTGAATGCCTAGACCACAAGGCATTATCGGGATAAGAACACAGACCTGAACCAAGACTCTGGATCGTGTGAGATCGCAAACTGTGGCCTGTCATGCCTATTAACACAGCACTTGACGATGATGGTGATGATTGTTGGTTAGTTGAAATTCATTTGGAAGACTGAGTTTTAACTTTTAAGTCTGGTGGGTTCAGGATTTCTGAGCTCTGAAATAACCTTGCATTTGTCAGAGTGAGGCTGGTGTAGAGACTTTTCTCCCAGCCCAGTACCAAGGCACCATCGCCCAAGGAACTGTGTTACAGAACTCTCCTTCCCCTCTCCAAGCTCGGAATCTAGCATGGCTGTTGTTGGAGCTTCACATCTGCAGAAGGTTATGGTAATCCTGGGGACATTTGCCAGACCGGGTCCTCATTATTTGGACAGGTCGAAACAGGAAGAGGTGACCCATGGTCTTGACCTGTGTGGGTCCTGACTTGTCATTAGAGTGGCCCATTATTATCTTAAGGTCTATAATTAATTCACTCATATCTTTTATACACATTAAACTAGTGTAAGAATCATATCTAGTCTTAGCTAGTCCAGTATTTATCAGATAAACTGGTAGTCTCTTGTGGTAGTTTTGATAAATCTGTGGTGGGTCACCTGGCAAAATGATCAAGCCGTCTGTCTCCTATTTTGAAGGTCAGTGGCTGATTTTCAGACTGCGTTGTTCAGACCACACGCATAATTTTTTAGAGATCCTTGGGGACCATCACTCAAGCTACAGAGTTAATACTTTGTGCTATGCTTTCATCAGGTGACTTGACTTTCTGCAGAGCAAGACTGAGACAGACGGGGTAAGAGCCGGTGCAGTGAAATCGATCCTCTCGTCTTTAACCTTTTGATAAATTTGTGATATACATTTTCAGCCGATGTCTGCATGGTGGTTAGAAGACTGATTTCCTATCACAGTGGGTTGGGGTTTAATCCCAGAAAAAGGCAGGATTTTCTATCCCAATCAGTGCAGATCTTGGGTTGATTCAGCCTCATATAATGACTGTATGGGGCTTTTCTGGGAAAGCAAGAGGGTGTAGGGACCGGTTGACCCCAGTTCACACTGCTGTAACTTAGTATAGATGAAAGCCTAATAGTGGACGCTTCTGTATCAGCCTTGGGAGAACCTTTAACCAGACTTTTAATAATAGCAATTAATTCATTTGAATAACGAAGACACAAACTATATATAGTATGATTTATTGTCTGGCTTATTTCGCTGCATCTTGTCAGGTACTTACTGCAGATTCATTATTTAGTATTATACTAATAGTACAAATAATATGCCATGGGATATTAGTTTTATTTTGTATCTAGTGTCTTTTAAAATTAATATTCTGTTTTAAATATGTGTGCTATCATGTTATCATGCCTAGATACAGAATCTAGACAGTTTTATCCCTTGCCTGGCTTAAAGTATATGTTTCAGAGCTTTGTGAAGTTTACTATGTTGTAACCCTGTCTTTGCCTGAAGCTGCCACACCTTCAGTTTATGTTGTACAAACAGTCTAGAATTCCTCATTGCTGGTCTTACATTATGCCATGTATTTTGTACAGACTGACTACACTCACTGGTCTTATGTGATGATGATGATGTCATGTACATTGGAAATTCAGGTCTATTGGTCACAATATAAGGAATGCTAAGTGTTATTCTTGTGATGTTTGTGTGTTGATCTGTCATTGAGAAATAAGGGACAAGTTTTGCAGTTGCAAATTTGGTCATGTTTGCAGTTAGCATTGAGGTGGTGTTTCCATGGGCTGACCACGCTGAAGCCACCTGTTGGCTGACCATATTGAAGTCACATGTGGACTGACGACATTAAAGTCACCTGTGGGTTAATGTACTAAAGTCACCTGTGGGCTGACCACATTGAAGTCACCTGTGAGTTGACACTCTAAAGTCACCTGTGGGTTGACACACTGAAGTCACCTGTGGATTGACCACATTAAAGTCACCTGTGGATTGACCACATTAAAGTCACCTGTGGATTGACCACATGAAAGTCACATGTGGGTTGGCCAAACTGAAAATCACCTGTGGGTTGACCAAATTGAAGTCACCTGTGGGCTGACCACAGCCCAGTTTGCCTGATCATGTATGATATATAGTCAATACTAATGTTAAATAATCATAGATCAACTTTCACTGATCATTCAGGGATCATCCTGACAAACAAGGTAACTGTTGTCTGACCCTATAGCTTGTATTATACAAGGAGTGGCAGAGAAGATTTATCATTTACTCAAAATATAAATTGTGTAATGATTGTGGAAGCAGAGGGAATGTAACAGTTCACAGCTCGATAGAACATATGTGGGTGTTTGTTAACATCGACCCACCATAACAATTGATCTGACCCACCATAACAATTGATCTGACCCACCATAATAATTGTTCTGACCCACCATAATAATTTATCTAAAAGGCACCATTACATGGAAAGTTATAAATTGCATTTCTAGTCTTTGGAATTCTAGCAGTGCAGTGGCCAGTTGTATCCTGCTTTTTATGATTTTCATCTGTATAGTGATCTTACACATGTGCCAGAAGCAAATTGTACCTTCTGATCTTATCTTAGAAGGTTAGGCTTCCTCAAATTATGAAATGAGATGTGTTAATCTCATGTGACGCATGTTTAAGGTCATTTTGCTTGCATCTGTTGTCATCCACAAAATTGTATCTTCAAATCATAAATGTGTGCAGGTCAGCATGGCCAAATGGATAAGAATGCTTATTCTTAAACATCTGGTGTGCTGATGGCAAGGTGTGGGTTCAACCCCTACACCGGTCAGATGGGCTAAAATCTTGACTTCCCGTCCTTGACTTGGGAACGTAAATTACAAGTATCTCTGAAGTCAGAGTGGGTTCACCTGATGGCACACATGCAAAAATCAGTCCAGTGCACTAGAAGTAGTAGCATGTATATGGACTACCCTTGAGTTCAAAGTGAGCAGACATTAAAAAAAAATGTCTGATTGTGGAGGAAGGACTCGTAGATTTTAACTGCAGTTCGTGCATTGATTTTCAACACTAAAACTCATTTATTGACGAATGAAAATGGTACATCTTGTCTGCCACACTCTGTATGTACATTCTTTACTTTCTTCAATTTATTTCAATTTGATGTTTCCTGGAAGTTGGTTGAAATGTTTGTCATAGTTTGTTTAATATGATGTACAGCAAGTACTCAAGTCAAAGAAGCCACCAGTAGACGTGAATTTCCAGTATGATTGACTTGAACAGTCACAAAAATGTTGTAGTCAACTCATATTTTGTCTTCCAAGTTTATGGGTAACCATATTTTGTTCTACTTTGTTGTTGAGTTTGGATGGTTGGACGTATGCATACTTGCTGTTGTCATTTGTGTAGACTGTGCAAGAGAGACTGGCCATGTTTTGTAAGTCTGGCAGTGCACACTGCATTCTGTTGCATATTTGGGCACACACTGTTCATAAGTTGATATGCAGTTATTGACACTTCTTCATTGCCTTGCCATGGTGGTTAGACACAGTGACAAATAGAGTTAATCTACACCTAGCATGGGTTAATTTTGTTCTATCCTAGCTTGTTGTTACATGAAGCAGTAAACTTTCCCTCTTCTTTGATTCATAGCTGACTGTTGCATGATACCCTGGCTTTGATATCTGCTTGTTTTTCAACTTAGCTATTACAGTTACCTCTTCTTTCTGTCCTTGACTGACCATTCAGTCACCTTCTGGAGTCCCTGCAGCAGCAGTTTAGTGCTCATATCAGGATCTTTTCTCAGGACATGGCCAATCCGGTTGCAGAGTGCACTTCTTATAATCAGCCATCGTGAGCTTATGGACTGGTGCGGTTATATCTCCACAGTAGTTCAGTCCCAGTGATATTAGGATTAGATATGTTCTTTGTTGTCAGAAATAACTCAAAGAATGTATATTTAAACAGGCTGTGTATAACTATGACAGGTGAGCCCAGTACTTGATGCACTGCGAAGAATAATGTTGTAGTGGGAGTGTACATGTACAGGGAAGTATAATATTTTAGTGGGGGTGTAAATGTACTGATGTACTGGGGATTTCAAACCATGACATTTTATTTTAGAAAAAAAGTATACTTGAAATATTATCTGTTCATACATGCTCAAGGTAACTTGAAATGTGACATTACAATATCTGTAATCTTCACTGAAGCTTAATGTCATAATCAGAGTGTAAACATAGACAAATATGAAATATGCACATTTTATGAAGGGTATTTGCACAAAGTAAACTTGAAATTGTAACAAAAGCTCATTTTCAGGATTCCCCAAACAGAACGTTATACTTGGTGTACTTATTCAAGGACATTTGAAATATGTTTTAATGAATGTACTTGTTCAAGGACACTTGAAATATGAAAATATGATGATTGTACTTGTTAATGGACACTTGAAACATGACATCATAATAATTATACATGTTCAGTGATGCTTGAAACATAACATTGTAATATTTCTACTTGTTTATGGACACTTGAAATTTGACGCTGTAATGATTGTACTTGTTCATGAACACTTGAAACATGACATCATAATGATTGTACTTCTTCATCCAGTCATAATTCTGTAATATAAATATAAATATACAAGTATCTCAGAATATGACATAATATTCAGAGAAAGAGAAAGCATGACATCAAGATGACTGTGTGTGTTCATCATAGGAACTGAAACATGACAACCTGAAGAACATTGAACAGAGAAATATGACATTACATTGTATTGAGGAGGTTTGCTTGTGCAATAGAATTAAAGCATGACTTTATATTACTGTTGCAGATAATTGTGAGATATGATATGATAAAGAGAGTGGTTTTGTGTAGAAAAGTCTGTTTATACAGACTCAAAGTGAGGTCCCAGAAAGACCTTGTATTCTGACAGTATATGAAGCTGGTTTATAGTAGCTAGCCTGCCTGATGGAAATGCATCACCAGTGGTGGTTCTGCATAGTGAAAATTGTACACAAAGTTGTATGTATAAATGGAGGTAAAGCAAAATCTGAAATAGAGTTAAAGAAGAATCTGACTGAACCCAGATGACCGCCACAGAGAGGGAATTGGAGTACTTAACTGATAGCTCAGACAGAGATCAGTGATCTTTTGTTTTCAGCATAAGTGCATATCTGGGTAGGTTTCTTGATTTGTAACTGCTGAAAGACTGCAGTGTTAGCAGAGATGCAACTACATGAGGCAGAGCAATAGGCAGCTGTGTTCTCCCAGTTTAAAATTCAGCATTACAGTTCTTCAGTGAGGTTCTCAGAGTCCTTATACTTTAGTGCCTGCTGCAGAAACAAGATATTTCTAGATGTTAATATCTCTGGTCACTGATCTAATTGACTTTCTGTGAACTGTATGTGTAATGTAATGCAGGGTTTTCTGGAGACAACAAATCATTGAAAGCCTATTCCAGGGCAACAAACAGGTTGGCAAGAACATAGCTCAGTTAGACAAGTTCTGCTGTGATTGGTCATGCAGACATAGCTCAGTTAGAAAAGTTCTACTGTGACTGGTCATGCAGACATAGCTCAGTTAGACACGTTCTACTGTGATTGGTCATGCAGACATAGCTCAGTTAGACAAGTTCTGCTGTGATTGGTCATGCAGACATAGCTCAGTTAGACAAGTTCTGCTGTGATTGGTCATGCAGACATAGCTCAGTTAGACAAGTTCTGCTGTGATTGGTCATGCAGACATAGCTCAGTTAGACAAGTTCTGCTGTGATTGGTCACACAGACATAGCTCAGTTAGACAAGTTCAACTGTGACTGGTCACGCAGACATAGCTCAGTTAGACAAGTTCTGCTGTGATTGGTCATGCAGACATAGCTCAGTTAGACAAGTTCTACTGTGACTGGTCACACAGACATAGCTCAGTTAGACAAGTTCTGCTGTGATTGGTCATGCAGACAGCTCAGTTAGATGAGTTCTACTTTTATTGGTCGTGCAGGTATAGGTCGGTCACTTAGATCGCAGAAAAGTTCTGCTGTGCAGACTAAATACGGTTTATATGTGTTCTTTTTTAAAATTGCATAATATATTCTTATTAACAGTATTAAAACAGTTTCTACACATTTTAAATCCGTGTGTACTCGGACTATATATGTAGTTACACGTGTGTATGCGCACAGACAACCACACACTCACACACTAATAGATAAATGTGAATACAATTTTTAACGTGAGGAGATGGGGGTAGAACCTGGCAAGAGGGCCAGCATTTTGGCAGCCGTGATGAGAGAAACATTCTACAATAGACATTCTTCAAGTATATGATGACTGATATGCATGCACACATACACACAAATTATAATGAAGTTGTGGCAGCGAAGTCATTACTGCATTCACATGCATGGTAGTGGTGGGGGAGGGTGAGGGTTCAATGCTCAGTAGTCACAGGATTGTATTTGTTTCAACTGCTACTGCTTTAGGGTCAGCCCACTCTTAAAGTGAGCATCAGAAGTGATGTGAAACAGGAAACTGGTCAACTTACCTTATATTCCATGAGCTAATATTTGGGAAGACTAACCTTTACCACTCCTATGCTAGTAATATGCTGGGGTGGCTCGCCAAGTGGTCATCAATTTGAATTTACATTGAAGCAGATTTGTTAAGTTGACCTGGTTGATCCAGGTCCCAGGTTAACCCAGTCTGAAAGTGTACCAGAAAATGTCATGAGAATTAAAGACATCCTCCGTGGTTTTAATTGCATCTCCCCTTGAGTGCTGATTGTACTATACAATTATCGGACAAGAACCATACACCTGTTACACTTCAAGGAATGGGGAAACGGTCATTCACCTTTGGCAGTTTTAGTCATGGGGACCTACATTTGTTATGTTATCAATTATACAGTATACACATATATAACAATATACATATAAATATGTAATAATGCTATGTTAAAAACAATACTATTAAACATATTGCAATGATTATTATAGGAGCTAGATATACTCGGTTAATTAGTGTGCAAATAAAGCTGGATTTTCTACTCAGTGTGTCCTACAAGTGGCATCACGTTGCAGATGAAACACAGGACACACCAGTAGAAGTAAACAGTAAATGTGGTTGCTCCATTGTGTTTACCTAGTTTATCGGGATGCAGTCAGCATCATATCTGTGTAAGATATGTCTGTTGCTTTCTCTCACTAAGAAATTGTGGTAGTTTACTGGCTAATAAACTCACCTTCTGGGTATAGGTTCATATTCCACCTTGAGGTGGGATTTTTGTCATGACTGGGGTTCTAGGTTTGACCCTGCCTCGTAAAAAAAAAGTTACTTGTGTATCCTTTACAGGATGTTGCAGTCAGCCCTGCATTTGTGTGGCTGTTTGTGATTTCCTGGCATGTTTATGTTCAGTAGTTTGCCATAACTTTCTGAACCTCATAAAAAAGACATCAGAAAATGTCTGAGGAGGTAAGACAACCTGTGGGATACTAACCACACCATGAATCAGGTGGTAAAGAAAACATCAGCTCTATATCCCCACTGTATCAGTGTGGCTCGGAAGCAGAATCTATTATCCAGCTTTGTTCTATCTCACAACTCTTCACACCTTTACACCAGTATATCATAATCATCCCCCCTCATTTGTCGATCCCATCCCATTTCTCCTACTTTAAGCACCCTGATGAATAAAGTGCCTGCATGGTCCTGTACCCCATCTGTGTGCTGGTCGACCTCTTGTTACACGTCACCTATGGTTATCCCTAAGGCTGGAGAAAGCTTAGTTGTTTGTGTATGCATGGCTGAATGGGTAAGAGCACTCACTCTTGAACTTCCGGTGTGCTGATGCCGAGGTAGTGGCTTCAACCCCTACACTGGTCAGCTGGACTAAAATGTTGACTTCTCGACTTTGACTTGGGGACGTAAATTACAAGTACCTCTCAAATCGGAATGGAGTTGCCTGATGGCGGGGAAACACTGGTAATAGGGAAAGCTAATCCACATGCAAACACCAGTCCAGTACATTAACCAGTAGTGGTAACTACTCGAGGTAGTTGGATATCTGTTGGCAACGCTTGAGTTCAAAGCAAGCAAAATTAAAAAAAAAAAACACCACAAACTAATCAGATGTCATATCCAGTTAAAATATTTGTGGATGATTTTGATATATTAATATCATCCTGCATATTTGGTAGAGGTGTCAGCAATAGAATATGTACAGAATTACTTGTCATTTATGTCAAATGGGTGTTATCATTGTAGGTAACTGACAGTGGACAGTGAAATTATGTCACATAGATTTAGTCAGAGATTGAGACATTAATGATAATAATGTTCATGTAAGAAAATGAAAAGAAGTTACAGATACTGCCATTGGGGCGGGAAGTGTTAGGCCTTCACATGTTCTAGATTACAGCATAAAGTGGTAGGATGATCAGTTCCCTTCCTTTCCATCTTCTTTTCCTAGAACATTTTGATAATGACCAAGTACCCAGTTTATGGGGGGTGTGTTAATCTCAGAGCTGTAGTGGCTTGGGGGTTGAACCCAGACCATTGTCTTGATAAGCAAATGCACTAACCACTGTATGATATGCATTATTTTTAAAAATATTTCTTCAGTCTTGTATATTGATTAACACTTATAGAGTGAGAAGGAAGTACATTTTAGTAGAGATGGTGGGAAAGCTGTGGTTAATGCACTCACCTATGAACACAGTGGTCCTGACGTTTTATTTTTTTTATTTTGCACTCACTCGCTTTGAACTCAAGCTTAGTCTATATACATGCTACTTCTAGTAGCACACGACTGAATTTTGCGTGTGGATTAGCTTTCCCTATTACCAGTGTCCCTCGCCATCAGGCAAACCCGCTCCAACTTCAGTGGTACTTGTAATTTACGTCCCTAAATCAAGGACGAGAAGTCAATATTTTAGTCCAACCGACCAGCGTAGCGGTAAAACTGCCTACCTCAGCAACAGCAAACTGGATGTTTAGTAATAAATGCTGTTATCCATTCAGCCAGCTGACCTCCATGCTGGGTTAGATTCTCAGTTCTGGCATGCTGATGTTCCTGCTGCTGCTAACCCAGCCACAGAAAATGGGTACTGGATGTTCCTCTGGGTGTAAACATGACAGCAGCTGGCAACGTTCTGATCATATTACCCCTCATGCCATGTTGGGTCACCAAAAGTTGCGTCTAGAACCATGCACCTTGTCAGCCTTGATGGCATGTGAACAGGTTGACTTGACTGAATTCAAGGTAAGAAACAATGAGCAGAAATGGTGAACTCTAACCTATGACACTGCAAACAGTGACATCTCAGAAAAAGACCTCTTTTACATGCCTTGAGGATTATTGGGTACATGGTGTGACTGGTATATTTATAGATCAAACAGCACTTGATGGGTGATATGGTCAGGGTCACGCCAGCCTTCTTGACTTGCAAGGTCATTTCCTAGTACCCATTTTATTCTGGGCAAACTGGTAAATTTTTTAAAAAATTCTGCTTCGATGAGATTCAAACACATGATGACCAGACCAGCAGGCTCATCATCTTGCTGAAAGAAATAAGTGCTGTCTTGTGGAGAAATAATAGAGGTATGCTCAGATTCTGCAGAGAATACAAACTTGTTACCCTACTTCACAAAACTCACCAGTAGTAGATGAGCTTGCGTTCTTTCTCCATAAGATCTCAGTATAATTTTTTGTTCCATTTTGTAATTCCATATCCTCCTGAAGTCAAGATTTTTCTTAATTACACAATTTATTGTGTGGTATATTTTGCTGTATCTTGTTCAAACTGCAGCAGTCACACACTATAAACTAAAGCAAAATGATGAATCTTTCAAGCTTACATATTTTTTTAATTATTATTTGTTCACATATCCTTTACAGGACATCGCTGTCAACATCAGCATGTTTCAGCTGATTATTGATTTCTTGGCAAGATTACGCTCAGTAGTTTGCCATTAGCTGACACATACAACACATAAATTCATAGTGTTATTTCAAATGTCCACCTTGTAATTTTCAACTTATAATGTTTTTTTGTTTACACACAGTTTGCTCCTATATGCAACCTACGAGATGCAGCAAAATATGCCAGGCATTAATCTGTGCAATCTATTGTTTGTGCCCTCATTATTCAAATTTACTACAGGAAAAAATTGTTTTTAATTTCTTACTTAAGTTTAGACAAAATGTATGCATTCCTTTGCTTGGCCAGTTTAAACTTGTTCACACTAGATAAGAATGGGAACATTGGCAAACGTTGCAGTCTTTGTTGTGTATTAGGCGTAGATATTTTTGAACTTGTGTGCAATATGTTCATATTTAATTTTTGTCAATGCTTTTCATTTGGTTTTTTAACTGTGTATGTTTATGAAGTTTATTTTGCATAGAAACAATTTTAATTTGATTGTTTTTGTTTGCATCACGCCAGGTTTTTAATATTCAAATCAGAGTTTATAATCTTTTTCGTAGGTATTCCTGATTCTGAAGTGTTCTGACCAATCATTTGTTTATCTAAGTTCTTGTTGTTAAATTATGTGTAAACTTATTGATAACATGAGCTAGGAATTGCAGCTACTGTTTCAAAACTTGTTATTATTCTTCTGTCTCAGCTAAACCAAACATTCAACAACTGGAACAATTATTTGAAAAGCTATACAAATATTTGTTTCAGTGAAGAGGCAGACGGTGTGATATGTACTCAGTGTTGCTTTGTCTTGGCTTCGTCCTAGTAGACTAAGTTGGCGGGACAAACTCCTCGTGATGTTTTTCTTATTCACCCTTAGGAGAATGTTGCTTTCAGTGTCTGTACACGAAGAAGTTGTGAAATGTGTGCTCTTTGATTGGCACATTTGACTTCTGCAGTACGCTTTTGAGGACCAGGTTTTCCTTCCTTTGTCAACCCCTGCTCTGGTGGCTAGACTGCAGTGATGCTGTCTGTTTCCATAAACCACCATTAGAGGAGGAGTAGGGTCTTTTGATAGCTATTTTTCACTGACCCTGTTGCAGACAGTCAAACTATAAATTCCATTCGTCTCTTTTGCTGCATCTTTAATTCCCAGCTGGACTTCCAAGGCTGTTGCGCTCGGTTCAAAATCAGACTGTGAAGGCATTGACTGATGAGGCTGCAAATGAGAAGCCTGATGTTGATGCTGTTTGTAAAAGGGATAATTGTGTCACTTCACTTCATACAGCTGTTTGTTTGTAAAAGGGATAATTGTGTCACTTCACTTCATACAGCTGTTTGTTTGTAAAAGGGATAATTGTGTCACTTCACTTCATACAGCTGTTTGTTTGTAAAAGGGATAATTGTGTCACTTCACTTCATACAGCTGTTTGTTTGTGAAAGGGATAATTGTCACTTCACTTCATACAGCTGTTTGTTTGTGAAAGGGATAATTGTGTAACTTCACTTCATACAGCTGTTTGTAAAAGGGATAATTGTGTCACTTCACTTCATACAGCTGTTTGTTTGTGAAAGGGATAATTGTGTCACTTCACTTCATACAGCTGTTTGTTTGTAAAAGGGATAATTGTGTCACTTCACTTCATACAGCTGTTTGTAAAAGGGATAATTGTGTCACTTCACTTCATACAGCTGTTTGTTTGTAAAAGGGATAATTGTGTCACTTCACTTCATACAGCTGTTTGTTTGTGAAAGGGATAATTGTCACTTCACTTCATACAGCTGTTTGTTTGTGAAAGGGATAATTGTGTCACTTCACTTCATACAGCTGTTTGTAAAAGGGATAATTGTGTCACTTCACTTCATACAGCTGTTTGTTTGTGAAAGGGATAATTGTGTCACTTAACTTCATACAGCTGTTTGTAAAAGGGATAATTGTGTCACTTCACTTCATACAGCTGTTTGTTTGTGAAAGGGATAATTGTGTCATTTCACTTCATACAGCTGTTTGTTTGTAAAAGGGATAATTGTGTCACTTCACTTCATACAGCTGTTTGTAAAAGGGATAATTGTGTCACTTCACTTCATACAGCTGTTTGTTTGTAAAAGGGATAATTGTGTCACTTCACTTCATACAGCTGTTTGTTTGTAAAAGGGATAATTGTGTCACTTCACTTCATACAGCTGTTTGTTTGTGAAAGGGATAATTGTGTCACTTCACTTCATACAGCTGTTTGTAAAAGGGATAATTGTTTCACTTCACTTCATACAGCTGTTTGTTTGTAAAAGGGATAATTGTGTCACTTCACTTCATACAGCTGTTTGTTTGTGAAAGGGATAATTGTGTCATTTCACTTCATACAGCTGTTTGTTTGTAAAAGGGATAATTGTGTCACTTCACTTCATACAGCTGTTTGTTTGATGATGCTAAAGCTCTTCACATTTCATATTGCTACATCAGTTTTTGCTATGGGAAAGCATTTCCCCCTGGAAGGTTAACCCCATCAACAAACGCCCGCAGAAGTCTGATGTGTCGGCCTAAAGGTGCAGTATCACAGCTCCGCTGTAAACAGGCACAACGCAATCACATCCGAAAAAAGACATTGGATGAACGCAGAAGAAGAAGAATAAGGATGGTATTTTAATGGTAACAAATACCGGGTGTTTAAGAAAGAACATACGTATTTTGCAGGTGTATCAGTTTTGGTAACTACATGCTTAATAATGTTTGGTGTGCACCAAAAGATAGATAACTGTCTGAGATTTTGAAAACATGTTTTTCAGTGAACTACAGTGGCTCTGTGGCAAAGGGGTTACGGGTGCAGTTCGTAATCCTGCAAACCGCATTTGAAACACAGCTGCGGGTGATTTGGCAGCTGACCATCTTGCGTTGATTTTTCATAAAATGGTAGGAGTGCCATTTGTTCAGAAAGCAATGGCAAACTACTGAACGTAAACTTGCTAGGAAATCACAAACAGCCAAACAAATGCTTTGGTTGACTGCAAGACTGTGACGTCCTGTACAAAATCTGCAACTAACTCTTAACTAGATGACACCAGATATGAAAATAGTGTTGCTACAGCAGAAATCGTTTTGTGTGCTTAACCTTTTCATTTCCAGGTTCTGTAGCAGATCCCTAAGACTATGAAAAAATAATGAGCTTATTACTTTCACAGAAATTAAATCCACAGTGGGGAAGCCAGATTTGTATAGTATACTCTGACCAAAATGTAAAGTATCAGACAACACATTATGTGATGGTTGGGATTCAAGGGTAAGGGCCAATCACACATCACTTGGGGCCAAAAGATATATGACATAACAGAAGTTATAAACATGTCCAAGAAATGATAACCTTATAATGAACAACAAAACATTGCTGTGAAGTCATAGGGTCTAGGCTTCTTGAATGGGAGCAGTAATGACTTCTCACTCCAGAAGTAGCCAGAAAGATAGTTGAAATAATATGTTTTGTAGATATGGGGTTTGCTATATTGTGACACATTTGGACTTGAATATGTTGATTTGATGGCTGATTATCCAATAAAGAAATTTCCCAGGTGATTACGAGGTTTGATCAAATAGTACGGGACATTTGGCTGGGAAAAATACAGTGACGCGCCAAGAGGTCTGAAACCCTAAAGTTAGTTACATATCCTTTACAGGATGTCACAGTCAACAAGAGCATTATTTGCTGTTGTGATCTCTTGGCAGGTTTAGGTTCAGTAGTTTGGCATTGCTTTCTGAACGACCGACACCCATACCATTTCGTAGAAAAGCAATGTAAGGCGGTCTGCTGTCAAATCACCCACAGTTGTGTTTCAAACATGGGTATGTGGGATTAAGAACTGCACCCGTAACTCCTTTGCCACAGAGCCGACTCTGAAACCCTAATCCCCTCCAAAGTACTCTCCAGGGGACTTAACACTTCTCCCAGTAGTCCTGCCATTGTCGGAAATAATCCAAGAAAGCCTTTTTTGGAATAGAGTACATCACGGCCTTCATGTTCTGCATGTCTTCTCATAACTCAAATTATGTCCCCTTCGGCATCGTTTTCAGTTTGTGAAACGACCCAAATTTGCAAGAAGCTGGTCTGGAGAGTAGATTTGTATTATCTGTACAGTCCCAAAGAGAGTACTGTGAAGAAGATCAGGCTTTCAGACGTTCATTTGAGTAACTGTATTTTTCTTAGCCAAAGGTCTGATACTGTTTGAACAGACCTCATAATTCAGTGCATAATTATACTGTCTACATGTGCCGTTTGAAATATGAAATTCTTTTGTTCTTTATTGTCTTTTACATCATCACATTGTCATTTGTGCTCCATATTTCCTGTTCTTGTCACTTTTTGGAAGAGTAGAAATTCCAAAAACACACAAATTCCACAAACAACTTTGGTCACAATGCATGTGTATATTGCACGTTTAATGTCATGTACATCATTGGACTACCTTTTCTTCCATTCTCTAACCACTTCAAAACATCTCATGTTGTTATGAAATTTCTCATGTGTCTGGGTCCAGCCTTGTTTTGGATTTCTGTATTTGGCAAATGCCTGTTGCTTTGTAATTTGACCAGCGTATTAATAGATATTGAAATCAATTGATTGTTATGCTTGTAATTAATGAGAGGGTGGCTCACAGAGTAGGATGCCAAACCCAAGGATGTGGGTTCTGATCTCCGTTAAAGGCCAGTGGTTTTCAATCTATCACAGGTGATGTAGTGATGCTAACTTGTATCACTGCACGGCAACTACTTTGAAAAAAAGAGTCCTTTATGCCTCAGCCCACCAAAACCATCATGGTGTGCACTAAAACGATGCAAATACTATTTATTTCCTGTATTTGTTTTTGTTTTTAAGTGTTTTTAAAAAAAAACTCATTTCCTATCAAGCAATTCACCATATGTCTGTTGGTCACTTCTATAATTATATGCTTTTCTTAACTACTGTTCCACCCAGTCCTACATTCACCCACTCAATACTTTAACTCCTTCTGTCGCATAGTGTTAATGTAATTCATTTAGACTCAAACATTTGTTACTTTAATTAAAGTAACAATTGCAATATTTGCTACTTTTAAGTAATAACCATGAGGGTAGAAGGAGTTACAGTAACTACTTCCCGGGACAGAAAGTGTTAATCTCAGCAAAGCCATGGGTAGTACATTGGTTAGGGCACTGGTTTACCAACTTAGTGATCTTAGGGTTCAACCCTCCACTCATGGCGCAGGTGTAGATTCCTAGCAGGCACCGGTACTAACTGCCGTAAATATGGTATTTATTTTTATCATGGTATTAATCTTCTAACAAAACTCTTGTGTGAGTACAGGCCTTTTAACAGCGGGTTCATGGTATTAGTTCTAGCAATGGTATTCACTGAACATTATCATAAACTACCACTTGCACTGATCATACAACCAGTAGAAAATGTATAGCTTGTATGTTCTTGACTAGACATGTTATAAGTTGTGACAACCCCAGTCATCTGTGTTTGATGTATGTAATGTGTACAGTCAACTCATCTTGTGTGTGTGCATTTGAAATCAAAATTTATTTTAACTATGGCTTTTACAGGTCTTCTGCTTACTAATAGTGGTGGTGATGGCATAGTGGTTTGTGCACTGGGGTACCAGTACAATGTTGGTGCACTGGGGTACCAGTACAATGTTGGTGCACTGGGGTACCAGTACAATGTTGGTGCACTGGGGTACCAGTACAATGGATCATACACTGGGATACCAACATAGTGGCTTGTGCACTGGAGTACCATCATAGTGGTTGGTGCAGTGGGGTACCATCATAGTGGTTGGTGTACTGGGGTACTAACATAGTGGTTTGAGCACTGGGGTACTAACAGTGGTTTCTATACTGGTGTACAAAAATAATAGTTGGTGCACTGGCCTGCGAACATAGTGGTTGGTGCACTGACCTACCAACACAGTGGTTCTGGGTTCGATTACCCAGCAGTGGCTTTGAAGTCCATAAAATGGGCACCAGAAATTGTTCTGGAAAGGTTCAGATGGCTGGTATGGTTCAGATCACAATAGCCATCCTGATCATGTGTTGGTATGTCGGCGGATACCATATTCTCAGTATGGCATCATGGCAGATAGGCGAAGTTACTTGACCTCTTACATGCATGTGGTGTAGTAAAATGTATCATTGACAAATATGATGAAATAGTCAATTGGTATCCGTCAGTGTCTATTCGGTTCACTTTGCCAGCAGTGTGTTTTTCAGTTTCTCTATGGGAACACCCATAGCATTGTTCTAGTACAAGTGTTGGTGTTTGATGTGGGCCTTGTTTTTCCTGGATGCAACTCTGCTAGCATCTGGCAACTCTCTGGCTGTTGCATGTTGTGAAAACTTCATGGGAGGATTCAGTTTGTGATGTCTTTGCTTGACAGTAATAAAACCTAATATCAAAGTACATTGGTGTGTGTATAGTTTTTAAAATGTGTCTTTGTATT
Organism: Cepaea hortensis; assembly: GCA_963921405.1. Classification (NCBI taxonomy): domain Eukaryota; kingdom Metazoa; phylum Mollusca; class Gastropoda; order Stylommatophora; family Helicidae; genus Cepaea; species Cepaea hortensis. The sequence goes on from OY992887.1 coordinate 86,632,602, forward strand.
TGCTTGTGTGTGTGTGTATGTGAGAGAGAGGGAGAGAGAGAGAGAGAGAGAGAGAGACCCATACCAAGAAATTCTAGGTACAATGCCAAGTGGGTGTACAAGAAGAAGACATAGGGATGGTTTCAACTAAATATAGCAGCATTATCAAGGACAGAAATGGAAACAGGTTTTGCTTGTAGCAAACAACCTTGTAGGCTTACGAAACTTACAAATAAGCAAATTACATATGCTTAATATATGTGTATTTAAAAAAAAAAAAACGTGCAGGCATCCTTATATATATATACACGCACGCACACACAAACATGACATCTACTGGCTAGTGCCAGGACCCAAAAGGAAAGCTTCCTTGTGTCTTGTGTCCACTCATATATATATATAAAAAGGTGAAGGTTGTCCCAAAACAGATACAGCACTTGGGGTGTGAAATTTCCATTCATATATTCTAGGTCATGACATGAGGTGGGGTAGCCAGTTCCCATCCTCATTACCTTTCCATCCCAGAAAACTCGCAGAACATTTTTAAAAAAGCCTGGTCCCCATTATGAAACTGGGTCGACCAAAGAGCAGTACTGGTTGAAAAAAACAAAACAAATGCACCTGTGCTGGGAATTACATCCAGACCACACATACTAGCTGCTATGCCACCTGGTATACTCAAATACTGTACACACTAAATTACAATTCGGACTAGTAATGGGGGAGTAAGGGCATTATTTTCAGTGCAAAAGAACTGTAGAATTAAACACAACTGACATGGTATATATTTTATTGCAGGAGATCTGTGTTATGATTGTCACATTTTCATAACATGTTATATATTCATAAATGCACATGTGTTTATGAAATTAATGTATAAATTTATTTTTAAATATCTGTATGAATTTTATGCATTTTACACATACTGACCACAAAAACAAACATAGTATCATCTCAATTAAACTGCAACAAAATCACACGCTTGCCTTCAAGAACAAGATTGTGCTACAAGAATTTAATTTGTATATGCTCGTTTTTTTCTTTTCTTTTTGCGTTCGCTCAAGTGTAGTCCAGACACAAGCTGCTGTCTCAAGTATACTGGACTGATGTCTGCATGTGGATTAGCTATCACTGTTACCAGTGTACCTTGCCCTCAGATGAACACAGTCCGGCTTCTGATGTACTTGTAATTTATGCCCCCAAGTAAAGTATGAGAAGTCAATATTTTAGTCCAACTGACCGGTGCAAGGTTTGAACCCACTAACTTGCCAGCAGCACACAGGATGTTCAAGAACGAGCCTTCGTATCCATTCAACCATGCTACCTCCTGGATATGCTTGTATAAAGGGTAGTTCTGGTGGCAGTAAATGTCTCATGTTCTTTACAGGACATGACCTACCACAGGGTGACTTTCTGGGCAATTTTACGTTCACTAGTTCGCCTTTGCTTTCTGAATGAGAAGTTGAACATTTGAGTTCGGCTAACTCAAAGTAGAGACTGAACCCATGAAACCCCGCCTCAAGTGCACAGGAAGTTAGTACATGCGCTTGAAACCTTGCGGTCACTCAGATCTCCCATAGTGGGAGTCAGTAAATTAACACGGTGGGTGGTGGTGTCAATGTACATGGTGGGTGGTGGTGTCAATATCAAGCTCGCTGCCTTTGCTTCTCAGGGCATTTCCGGGTACCTATCTTAGGTGGGGTTGATGTGAAGGGTTGAAATTGTGTGTGGGCATGGACAAACACGGGTATAGCCACAGACTTGTAATATTTATTACACAGTAGAGGAAGCTTGAGGGCTGGACATTGTTAGAGGCTTATTACTGGGGGAAGAGGAAAGGAGGAGGAAGAAAAAAAGAAGAGACTAGATTATGAACTCAGTCTTTATGAAGAGGAAAGGTAAGTAACAGATGTAGGAAAATTACAAACTCAATCTGTGTGAAGAGGAAATAAAGGAAAGAGATGTAAAAGAAATTGCCAAATTGCAATCTCAATCCTTCTGAAGAAGGAACAGAACTAGCCAGATTACCAATTCAAACTATATGAAGAAGAAGGAAAGGGAAGTAAGAAAAGTAGCCAATGACAATCTGTCTTTATGAAAAGAAAATGGACGGACGGGAAGTAACAGAAATAGACAGATTACAATGTCTATCTTTATGAAAAAGAAATGAAAGCAAGGGAATATGACATGTAACCAATTACAAACTCAATCTGTATGAAGGAAAAAGGTACTAAGAGAAGATTACAATCTTAGTCTAAATAACATGAAGTAGCCAGATTATAAACTCAATCTGTATGAAGAGGAAAGGGAAGTAGGCAAATCACAATCTCTGTTTTTATGAAAAGGAAATAAGGAAAGGGAAATTAGAGAAATAACCAGATTTCAAATCTAATAAAAAAGGCAATGAGGGAAAGGAAAAATGCCAGATTACAACCTCAGTATGTATAAAGGTCATGGAAGCAGCCAGATTACAACCTCAGTCTGTTTAAAGAGAACACGCAAGCAGCCAGATTGCAACCTCAGTCTGTTTAAAGAGGACATGCAAGCAGCCAGATTACAACCTCAGTCTGTTTAATGAGGACACGCAAGCAGCCAGATTGCAACCTCAGTCTGTTTAAAGAGGACATGCAAGCAGCCAGATTGCAACCTCAGTCTGTTTAATGAGGACACGCAAGCAGCCAGATTGCAACCTCAGTCTGTTTAAAGAGGACATGCAAGCAGCCAGATTGCAACCTCAGTCTGTTTAATGAGGACACGCAAGCAGCCAGATTGCAACCTCAGTCTGTTTAATTAAAGAGGACATGCAAGCAGCCAGATTACAACCTGTCTGTTTAAAGAGGACATGCAAGCAGCCAGATTGCAACCTCAGTCTGTTTAAAGAGGACATGCAAGCAGCCAGATTGCAACCTCAGTCTGTTTAAAGAGGACATGCAAGCAGCCAGATTACAACCTCAGTCTGTTTAATGAGGACACGCAAGCAGCCAGATTACAACCTCAGTCTGTTTAATGAGGACACGGAAGCAGCCAGATTACAACCTCAGTCTGTTTAATGAGGACACAGAAGCAGCCAGATTACAACCTCTGTTTAAAGAGGACATGGAAGCAGCCAGATTACAACCTCAGTCTGTTCAAAGAGGTCATGGAAGCAGCCAGATTAGAAACTCAGTCTTGTGAAGATAATGAGGTGATCTGATGGAAACAATTCCTCAGGCAGCAATGAATAAATTAACTGAATACTATCATGGAAGAACCACCTCAACAACAGCAACAACAACAGCAGTGAAACCAACATAAACAACAGCAGCAAGAAAGGAGGAAGCCTGCACAAACACAACAGCTTTGTGATTTTAATTCTATACTTTCGAGGCACTGTCGGAAAATTAAACAGATTTTTGTTAAACAAACAACAACGATACCCACAGATTTCCAGAATGTCTTCATGTCTTAATTTGGTGGATACAATTAAAATGGTTAAAACAGCATAAAACAAGACCAGGAGACAGGTTCCAAGAGGAATCATGAAGGCCAAAAATGACACAAATATAAAACTATTACACTCAGTACAATCTGGGATATTACAATTATTCTGGTTTCCTCCTGAAATACAGATACCACATCTGCACGAGCCATGAGGTCCACAGTCTTGAAGACATGTATAACCTGATCGCCCCATGAAAGCATCCAATGAAGTTCGTACGACAGACTTTGCACGGCTGATGATAACATTTTGGTAGTAGTATTTTCTGTAGTCAGTTCTGTTTCCTGCCAGACCGGCTTGTTCCACGGTTACATTCCTGGAAACTAGAATTCTGTCAGGTCTGCTTTCCAGGCCAGGGATTGGCTAGAGTGCAAAAGAAAGAGAAAAACACAAGTAAAACTATGTGGATGGAACAGAATTAAAGCAAACTGCAGTAAAACTTTTGAGAACATGCATCTTTCATGGCACATAATACAGATATGAGTCGTGGACACATAATACAGGTATGAGTCGTGGACCCTTTTGCAGTCACTAAAGAAGAAAATCTGAGCTTGTGAACTTACATGTTACAGAAAGGTTCTTAGAATAGTGGACCAAGGAACAGAAAAATACTGATGTTCTCTACAAGTTTTATTTCAGTGGAATCTGATGGTATCGTAACCCCCCCCCCCCAAGCAGCTATTACTTTAACCCTTTCTCTCCCAGGCAGCTATTACTTTAACCCTTTCTCTCTCAGGCAGCTGTTGCATTACCACTTCCTCTCCCAGGCAGCTGTTATTACCATTTCCTCTCTCAGGCAGCTGTTATTACCATTTCCTCTCTCAGACAGCTGTTATTACCATTTCCTCTCTCAGGCAGCTGTTATTACCATTTCCTCTCTCAGGCAGCTGTTATTACCATTTCCTCTCTCAGGCAGCTGTTAATTTAATCCTTACTCTCCCAGGCAGCAGTTAATTTATCTCTCTCTCTCAGGCAGCTGTTACTTTTAAACTCTTTCTTTCCCAGACAGCTATTACTTTAACCCTTCATGTCCCAGATAGTTGCTACTTTAACTCTTTATTTGTGTTATGCATAGAATAACAAATAAGTATATTATGTTTTATGTATAGAATAACAAATAAGTATATCATGTATTCAATAACTAATTAGCATATAATGCACTGGCACCTTGCTGTCTTGACAGACGATAGTTTGTAACACTGTGCTTCAAAAAGGCATAATAACTACAACCGTGGCGGTAGCGAATGTGACTGATCAGACCAATTCATGCTATACATGTTCGTCAACAATGGATGCATGTGACCACATGGTCATTTCCACCATCACACACCATCTCACGTCTCACACGCTCAGTGATTTTTTCTCTCCATGCAACACGATCAGTGGCAAATTGCTCCCAAGGTGCAATATCAATGCCTGTTTCGATCATGTCTCGCTTACATACATCTTGTTATCGTAGTAGAGGCTGACCCCGAGATCTTTTACCCAATCTGTACTGTCAAATGTCATCTACTGCCTATAGTACCTTTCAGTGTAGGGCAGGGGGGTCTTGAGCCTGAGAAATTAAGGCCACCTGGCTAGTGCAGTCGCTGCAAACTGTGCAGGTTAGGATTTTCTTTTTGCCCCTGACAGAAAAAAATCCACACCTTACCGAGGATTTGAACGCAGGTCTCCTGAAGATCTCAGCATTCTTAGCCACCCGGCCAGCTGCTCCTTACCATCTGTAATTCACCAAAAAGATATCCTTTGGTACTCTACAATCATCCATCCTCCCAATGTGTCCTATCCATCTAAATCTACGAAGACTGAGCATGGAACAAACCACCACACAACCTGATCTTTCCAATACTTCAGTATTTGTGATTTTGTCTTGCCACTTAATACCAAGTATTCTTCGCAGACACCACATATGAAAGCTGTTTAAACATTTCTCTTGGTGTGAGTAAGTTGACCAGGCTTCACTGCCATAAAGAAGAGTACTAACGACACAGGCTTGATAGACAAGGACTTCTGTTTTGGCGGTTATTTTCCTGTTCTCCCAGATTCTTTTTGTTTAACCTGCCCATTGTTGTTGCTGCCTTACCAATCCTGATGTTGATTTCCTGATCTAGGGATAATTTGCTATTTACCTCTGATCCCAGAAATGTAAAATGGTCTACTATCTCCAGTTCGGCGTCGTGAATAAAGATTAATGGTACCCCATGTGCACCTTGTGACATAATCTATGACTTTTTTTTGCTAATTGTCAAACCAGATTCACCCGGGAAGGTTAACCCGGTCAACAAATGCCTGCAGAAATTGGATGTCTCGGCCTAACGGTGCAAGAACGCAGCTCTGCTGTAAATAGACACAATGCAATCACATCCGAAGAAACTCTCTGGATAAATGCAGAAGAAGAAGAAGAAGAAGAAGAATAAACCAATTCAGAACAAGCATTTGGGTATGCATATAGTAGACATTGTAATTCTTCCTCAGAGCGGGTCATAATTGCAGCATCATCTGCAAAAAGCAACTCTCTGATCAGTACCCTCCTAATTTTGGTCTTGGCCTTCAAACTCTGAGCGCGAGTGAATGTATATACCACCATCCTGATAATGAAAGGCATATTTCAGTAGAAGTAAATAGTATACTCCAAAGAGGGTGGGAGCTAGTACACAACCTTGTTTGACTCCACTCTTGATTTGAAACTCTTCTGAAGCTGCATCATCAAATTTGATTATACCCTTGCTGCCTCTGTGGAACGATTCCATTTTGGACAGAAGAGTTGACAGGCAGCCGATCTTCTTTAGTGCTCTGAACAGACCCTCACGACTGACCAAATCAAATGCCTTTGTCCCAGGAATGCTAACCTGGTTAAAAAATGTATGCTAAAGTCGGATGTGTTGGCTTAAGGGTTTTAGCCCAAGGGTGTCTAATGAGACACACCACAATTACGTCTGAAAAAACACTCCGGATGAACGCAGAAGAAGAAGAAATGCCTTTGTGAGATCGATGACGTAAGATGGTGCATGATGGTGGAAATGACCACGTGTTCACATGCACCCACTGTGAACGAACATTTACAGGGCGATTTGGCCTTATCAGTCACATTCGCTACCGTCATAGGTAAAAGTTATTATGCCTTTTTAAAGCACAAACTATCGTCTGTCAAGACGGCAAGCTGCCAATGAATAGATCGATGAAGCAATAAACTGTGGTTGATTCTGTTCACAGAATTTTTCTTGCATTCTTCGCAATGAGAATATCATATCAATGGTAGACAGATTCCATCAAAAGCCACACTGTGATTCGGGGTAGACTTGATCTCCCTGGACTTAAAGTCTATGCAGAACAATTCTAGCAAATATTTTCCCAATGATACACAGAAGTGAGATACCCCTATAGTTGTTACAGTAACTCCGATCCTCCTTGTTCATGTACAGTGTTATGATGCTTGAATCTTTGAAATCTTGTGGGACTTGTCCTACTTGCCAGCATAGCTCTATTAGCTGGTGGATCTGTAGAGTGAGTGTGTCTTGCCTACTCCTGATAACCTCTATAGGAATCCCATCTTTACCTGGAGCCTTGCCAGATGCAAGTTCATTAATAGCACATTTAACTTCTCTTATGGTGGGAAGTGTTTCCAGGTGGTCAAGAGTTGGCAGGGTGTCTATGGCGTTGAGAGCATCATCCGCTAGTTTGGTCTCGCTTGAGTAAAGCTCCAAATAGTGCTCTACCCATCTATCCATCTGCTGTTTCTCATCAGTGATGATTTCTCCAGTCAAGATTTTCAGTGGGGCATGTCTTTTAATTATTGGACCGCAGGCCTTATTTATCCCTTCATACATGCTTCAGATGTTTCCCTTATCACTTGCATTTTGAATGGACTCACATAACTTGATCCAATAGTCATTTGCACACTGTCTGGCAGCCTTTTGCACATCCTTCCTAGCTTGTTTCAGCTCACTGAGTGTTTTGCGCTGTCCTTTCCTTGTTTCTTAAGAGAGCTATCTTCTTTTTATCAATCAAGTGCTGCAGTTTCTGGCTGTTTACTGCAAACCAGTCCTGCCTCTTATGATCCATAGTGCCATAAACTCCTACCGTTGTTTTATAAAGAGTTTCCGTAAGTATATCCCACATTTCACTTGCTGTACAATTTTCTGGTGTATCAGTGGAAGCATCTTCAAGTTGCTGTTGGAACTCAAAGCACTTATCAGGATATTGGGTGTTCATATTGCTAATCCTGGGGATAGATTTATGTTATTAAATAAGGCAAATCTGGAAATTAAAAATTTACTGTCAGTTTGTAAGGAGGGGCATGTCCTTGTTACTAAAACAAAAAGTACCGTGGCATTGCTCTGGTAGGTCTTGACATGATTACACCACTGGTGTTAGGTATATTTAAAAGTGAAAGTTAACAAATACAAAACACTACCATATTGCTAAAAGTCAGTCCGTCCTGTGTCCGTTTGCCAGCTGACAACCAAACATCTTTGAATATTCCACGAAGGGAGGCAACACTGCTACTTATAGAGCAAGCTGAATGTCTCTTTGATGTAAAGAGATCCACGGGGGCTTCAAAATCTGGGTAAATATTGAAGTCTCCAAGAATTACTATATTCTGACCTTGAAGTCCTGTAAAATATAAATTAAATTAACAAAATGTTTATATTCACTATCAATTATTAATAATTTGTGATAAGGGAAGTAATCTATGTTGTTCCTGATGAAGATCACTAAGATCTAAATATCAATTCGTTGTGTAGTGGTGTATCTTACTTTTATCTTATTTTTACGTTACTGTTATTTTTATAGTGTGAGTTTCATTTGTCAGATTTGCATTCACTGTGTCACAACAAACCTCTAAATCACAAACAAACCAAATCACAACAAATGTCTTCTTCAAGACTAACAAACCAAATCACAAAAATGACCCCTTCAAAATGAACAAACTAAATCACAACAAATGACTAATTCAAGATTAAGAAACCAAATCACAAGAAAAAAAACCTCTTTAAAACAAAGAAATGAAACCACACCAAACAATCTCTTTAAGACAACAAACCAACCAAATCACAATAAACAACCTTTTCAGGACAAACCACAAGTAAAAAAAATCACAACAGCAAACAATCTCTTCAAGACAAACCAAAATAAATCGCAACAGCAAACAATCTCTTCAAGACACACAAACCAAACCAAATCACAACAAACTACCTTTTCAAAATCAACAAAAAGCGACTTCATAATTACCAGTGGTGATTTTTAAGACGTCAACTGCATTCTGGCACTGCTGTTGTCGGTCATAAGAGAAGTGGACGATGATAAAGTTAACAACATCTTTGATGCCCGAGCTTAAACGGATCTCCACTTGGACAGCAATTCGAGGATTTCTGTCGGAGCTGGAAACTTTTGTCATGCTGATAACGGATGAGGATAATATTTGTTTTCGGCTTAATATTGCCAAACCTGGAAGACATGAGTGATGAAACATCAGTGTTTAATAAAGATTATTCTTGTTTGTGTCTTTCTACTTCTAAAAAAAGAACTCAGTATTGAGTATATTCAACTCAGTTATTAAGACAAATTAAACTGGGGAATATGTACTATTTTGGGCATGTAGAAACACATTAATGGGAGCTGGAAATACTCTAGATAATTCAACTGTTTCCCAGGTTCATGTATTTTCATGTCAAGGGTTGTATTTTGTCTTGATCATTTGTCATGATTAGATTAGTGTCTCAGAAAGTGTTCTTCCAGTAGTATTTTGTTATGATTAGTTGTCATGATTGGATCAGCTTCTTGACTAGTGTTTCTCCCAGTAGTATTTTGTCTTGATCAGTTTTCATGATTACATTAGCTTCATAGCAAGTGTTCTTCCAGTAGTATGCCACTGCTTTCTTAACAATTCTGGTTATTTACCATCTTTGGTTCCTGAAGCCAGACATGAAGGTGGATCTGCTCCTACCTTCAAAGTCACTGTGGATGAGATTGATCCTCTGTCTCATCTGCCAGCAGCTGTGTGCACTACTGAAGGGGGTACTTCTTGTTATTGTATTCAGCGTAGCTTAGCTGCTCAGCCAAAGACAGTGCCCAGGGGTGTGGCTCTGCCGACATGAATAACATCATCATCAAGTGCCTTGCACACTGGCATGGGCGATAATGCTTTTACAGATCTTGTGATCTCAAACAGCATGTATCAATTCATGCTCTGGCATCCTTCTTTGCCATAACAAAAAGATGTCAAGATTCTTCTCTCACTGTCTTCCTTTATTTATGTGTCCACAAATTTTGGCAGTTGTTCCAACATGTTCCAGTTTTTTCTCTTCTCATAATATGGCCCCAAAATATCGACTACCTCTTCTTGATTTTTGTAATAAGCTGTCTTTGTGTCATAGCCTCTTTCAAAATAGTTAGATTACTAATTTTGGTTGTCCTAAGAATTGTCAGCATTCTTTTGTAAAACCACATCTTTGAAACCGTTAGGGACGTTTTTGCTTTGTTTGCTAATTGTCCAGGTTTAAATTAATATATGCAAGATGTCAAGGTGTTGGATGATAGTAGGACTGACTAGTGACAGAAGAGGGGCAAGGACTAATAGGACATAGAGACAGGACCTCTATAAAGGAATAGACAGCACCCAAGCTAGGACATAAGAACAGTAATAAGACTAGACTCGGGTGGGGACACTAATGTGTTATAGTTAGGACAACAGAGGGAACGACCCGAGAACAGGGGCGGGTTACTATAGGTCACGGGGAATACCATGACGACATAAAGTAGAATAGAACTTAGAGGGTAACTAGTGCTAAGACGACAGTGCTGGGTACAAAGAGAACGGCACGCAGAGTTGCGAACCCCACGAGGGAGTTTTGACCACGTAGGCAAGCAACAACCTGAGCTGCCTCAGACAGGGCACTGGATGGCCTTCCGACTTGACGTAATGTTGTTCGGAAGCCATTATCTATAGTTGTGAATGCATGTGATGTTACCGAGAGAGTGACCGTGTTTGCTAATGTAGATATATTGTGTATCGAGTGGCGAATATAATAATGTATCAGGCAGATAACGCCTTGTGTTGATTATCAGGCTTGCCTGAAAATAAACTCCGTATAAAAATATCTGTACGAGCTGAAGTTATTTGAGGTACGGATGATGTTGCCTGATTGTGAGTAAACATAAGACTGTGACACAAGAATACAATTTAAAAAATATATATATACAAAGCCTGACAATCAGCAAAATCCTAAACACAACATTCACTTTCCCAAAGCCTACATACCTTCCTGTCTCCACTCATTGCTATAGACATCCCTGTCCATGGCAACAACTCCTGCAGGCTTCACTACAGCCCACTTGTATTCTGGCAATAGCATCTTAAATTCATCAATCTGAGATGAGATGATGGCGGGCTGCTCCCTCTCAGCCAGCCGCACTTCTTGGAAAGCTATAATATCAATGGCATTTTCCCTGATCTATGAAAACAGTGATAACAAATTTAGTCTCTACACTTGTCAGGGCAAAGAAAGGAGAGTGGGCAAGAGAACTGGGGTTACTCAACCTCAATTTGTTGTAACCTAGGATATATGAAGACTTCAAACTTCTCAATTTTAAAGCAGAATCTTCCATGGACTTACTATGCCATCATCATCATAATCTGATAAACATGGGATTACTATACAATCATCATCATCATCATCATGTGCTATGCTGATAAACACTGGTCAGTTTTGGTTCACCATCTCACAAGATCACCACAATCTCACAAGATCACCAGAATCTCACAAGATCACCAGAATCTCACAAGATCACCAGAATCTCACAAGATCACCAGAATCTCACATGATCACCAGAATCTCACAAGATCACCAGAATCTCACAAGATCACCAGAATCTCACAAGATCACCAGAATCTCACAAGATCACCATAATCTGACAAGATCACCATAATCTGACAAGATCACGAGAATCTGACAAGATCACGAGAATCTGACAAGATCACGAGAATCTGACAAGATCACCATAATCTGACAAGATCACCATAATCTGACAAGATCACCATAATCTCACATGATCACCATAATCTCACAAGATCACCAGAATCTCACAAGATCACCAGAATCTCACAAGATCACCAGAATCTCACAAGATCACTATAATCTCACAAGATCACCAGAATCTCACAAGATCACCAGAATCTCACAAGATCACCAGAATCTCACAAGATCACCATAATCTCACAAGATAACCATAATATCACAAGATCACCATAATCTGACAAGATCACCATAATCTGACAAGATCACCATAAACTCACAAGATCACCAGAATCTCACAAGATCACCAAAATCTCACAAGATCACCATAATCTCACATGATCACCATATCTCACAAGATCACCATAATCTGACAAGATCACCATAATCTGACAAGATCACCATAATCTGACAAGATCACCATAATCTGACAAGATCACCATAATCTGACAAGATCACCATAATCTGACAAGATCACCATAATCTGACAAGATCACCATAATCTGACAAGATCACCATAATCTGACAAGATCACCAGAATCTGACAAGATCACCAGAATCTCACAAGATCACCAGAATCTGACAAGATCACCATAATCTCACAAGATCACCAGAATCTGACAAGATCACCATAATCTGACAAGATCACCAGAATCTGACAAGATCACCAGAATCTCACAAGATCACCATAATCTGAGAAGATCACCATAATCTGAGAAGATCACCATAATCTGACAATATAACCAGAATCTCACAAGATCACCATAATCTCACAAGATCACCATAATCTCACAAGATCACCACAATCTCACAAGATCACCATAATCTCACAAGATCACTATAATCTCACATGATCACCATATCTCACAAGATCACCATAATCTCACAAGATCACCATAATCTCACAAGATCACCATAATCTCACAAGATCACCATAATCTCACAAGATCACCATAATCTGACAATATCACCATAATCTCACAAGATCACCATAATCTCACAAGATCACCAGAATCTCACAAGATCACCATAATCTCACAAGATCACCATAATCTCACAAGATCACCAGAATCTGACAAGATCACCAGAATCTGACAAGATCACCAGAATCTGACAAGATCACCAGAATCTCACAAGATCACCAGAATCTCACAAGATCACCAGAATCTGACAATATCACCATAATCTCACAAGATCACCAGAATCTCACAAGATCACCAGAATCTGAGAAGATCACCATAATTTGACAAGATCACCATAATCTGACAAGATCACCATAATCTGACAATATAACCAGAATCTCACAAGATCACCAGAATCTCACAAGATCACCAGAATCTCACAAGATCACCAGAATCTCACAAGATCACCACAATCTCACATGATCACCATAATCTCACAAGATCACCACAATCTCACAAGATCACCACAATCTCACATGATCACCATAATCTCACAAGATCACTATAATCTCACATGATCACCATATCTCACAAGATCACCATAATCTGACAAGATCACCATAATCTGACAAGATCACCATAATCTCACAAGATCACCAGAATCTCACAAGATCACCAGAATCTCACAAGATCACCATAATCTCACAAGATCACCATAAACTCACAAGATCACCATAATCTCACAAGATCACCATAATCTCAGCTCAGGTCTGTGTTCTTGTCCAGATTATGCCATGCGGCCAAGCCATCCAGGAATCTTCCTCTTCTTCTGTATTCATCCGGAGAGTTTTTTCGGACGTGACTGTGTTGTGCCTGTTTACAGCAGAGCTGCGTTCTTGTGTCGTTAGGCCGACACATCTAACTTCTGTGGGCATTTGTTGACCAGGTTAACCTTCCTGGGGGTTTCGTAGGATGTTTGATTCTCATTGTTGTGGTGTTATCCTCCATGCCAGCTGGCCCATTTAGAACAGCCGAAGACATCCCGGTCAGCCCTCAAGGGAAGGCAGGAGCAGACCATGGGCTTTCCCCGCCATCCAAGGAGGCTTCCATAATTGCAGAGCCAACACATAGCGCTCTGGTACTGGGCTCATCCAAGGAATCGTCACGTCCTGCACATGGCTGCTTAGCCTCACTTCTGTATATTGGGCCTTCCATTCACCACAGGCTGTTTCCTCCGGAAACCAGAAGAGTGCAGTCTGCAGGTGCTTGCTTGCTTGTGTTCATTGGCTTTAGCTCCAACGCGAAGTCCTGTATGTCGGATGAAGGCATCCTGTTGTCCAACATCAGTGTGATGTCATACAGGACCTGAGGTTTGCATGAGTATCCATTGTCCCATGTCTGGCTTATTGGTGTGCAGACTGGTGGTTCCTTGCCGTGATCCTACTGACTTTAGCCAGGACCCCGAAGGGACCTGTTGCCCAGGACGCTCGACGTGGATGCGTCAATAGGTCTTGGCCAGTATATAACCCGGCCCTGGTGCCTTGGAAACACCTCTGCGTCCCAGTCTGCAGGTGACATCCACACAGTGAGCTTTCGATTCAGACTTTCCATATAATGGCTTTGCTATCTGAGCAATATTCCACTTCATGCCACAGTGATGCTTTTTCCATCTTTGATCCAGGAATCTATCTCTTTGTCTTTCTCTTGCTAATTATCCCATTAAGTTTGCCTGTTGTCACTAAGTTTTGAAGCTTATTTCTTCTCATATCGTGTCCACAAAAAATCTTGATTACTAAGTTTAATTTTTATAAGCAATTTCAGATTTTCATTTATTTCTTGAAAGGACTGCTTCATTTGTTTTCCTGTCTGTCCATGGTACTCTTTGCATTTTCTTCAGAAACCACATTTCCACAGCTATTTGATGTGTCTCAGCTTGTCTGGTTATTGTCCATGTTTCACATACATACAACAGAATAGGTTCTATATAGCTAAGACTTTTTCTCACGGCAGCCGACAACTTTTTAATTTATGTGTTTTCCTTCTTGCAGAAGTCTTCCAATCTCTACAAGGCACCTTCCATCAGATGTTAAGACTGCTCCAGGATAGTTGTACTTGTTCAAGAAATTCTCAGTTCCTTGGATGCTACATTTGGTAGCACATACTGTATATAATATGTGAGTGCATATGAATGAGCATCATGCATGTGTGCATACATGTTTTATTTTTCCCCAAATATAGGCATAGGAAATTGAAAAGCATTTTAAAAATAAATACCAACTTAGCAGACCAATCCACACAGCAAGCATGGAAAGAACACTACACAACAATAACTGAAACAAAGCCACACAGCAAGCATGGATAGAACACCACACAACAAGCACAGAAAGAAAGCCACACAACAAGCACAGAACACCACCACACAACAAGCACAGAAAGAAAGCCACACAACAAGCACAGGAAGAACACCACACAACAAGCACAGAAAGAACACCACACAACAAGCACAGAAAGAGCACGACACAACAAGCACAGAAAGAGCACGACACAACAAGCACAGAAAGAGCACGACACAACAAGCACAGAAAGAGCACGACACAACAAGCACAGAAAGAACACCACACAACAAGCACAGAAAGAGCACGACACAACAAGCACAGAAAGAGCACGACACAACAAGCACAGAAAGAACACCACACAACAAGCACAGAAAGAAGAGCCAATCATAGAACTGATACAAGCAAACTTTCTACCCTGGTGATTTCAGTGATCGGAGCACCTTGGTCTGTGAAATGAGGACATTTGTTTGTTAACTGATGACTCACAAATGTTAGATATCAACATTATTATGTAGAAGGCTCTTTGCAGAATGTGTTCCCACCAGGGCTCGCTGGAAAGACTCGATTCTTCACCAAACACATGAATGTGTTCCCACAAGGGTTCGCTGGAAAGACTCGATTCTTCACCAAACACATGAATGAGTTCCCACCAAGGCTCGCTGGAAAGACTCGATTCTTCGCCAAATACATGAATGAGTTCCCACCAGGGCTCGCTGGAAAGACTCGATTCTTCGCCAAACACATGAATGTGTTCCCACCAGGGCTCGCTGGAAAGACTCGATTCTTCACCAAACACATGAATGTGTTCCCACCAGGGCTCGCTGGAAAGACTCGATTCTTCACCAAACACATGAATGTGTTCCCACCTGGGCTCGCTGGAAAGACTCGATTCTTCATCAAACACATGAATGAGTTCCCACCAGGGCTCGCTGGAAAGACTCGATTCTGAACCAAACACTTGAATGTGTTCCCACCAGGGCTTGCTGGAAAGACTCGATTCTTCACCAAACACATGAATGTGTTCCCACCAGGGCTCGCTGGAAAGACTCGATTCTTCACCAAACACATGAATGTGTTCCCACCAGGGCTCGCTGGAAAGACTTGATTCTTCACCAAACACTTGAATGTGTTCCCACCAGGGCTCGCTGGAAAGACTCGATTCTTCACCAAACACATGAATGTGTTCCCACAAGGGCTCGCTGGAAAGACTTCACCAATCTCATGTGTTTTCACGCTAACAGACTGCACTAGCCAATGGGCCGTAATTTCTCAGGCTTAAGACCCCTCTCTCCTACATTGCAAAGTATTAATAGTACTACTATCTATACTATAGACTATAGGAGGCAGGAATGACAGATTGACAGTTGGGCCATAGGTTCTCTGTGTCTATTAACTTCTGCATTACGATACCTGTCTCCTTCCAGCTCCTCATGAATAGTTCCCATTGTTATTAATTAATTATGGAGCCAATGTATTCAAAAAGTATGAAACATTTTTAATGTCTCCATGTTTAGTTTTGTTTCTGGACATTTATGTTTTAATTTTGATTTATTTAAAAGTTCAGATAAAGATGTTGGCCTTCACTGTGTATCATGACAGATAGAATTAACTGTTCTAATTTCTTTAGACTGTTTCATGGGAGGAGCGTGTCTGAGTTACCAACAGACTGACAATATAACAGCTTAAATAAATGAAATAGTTCACTTACAATGTCTGCAATATGTTCAACTCTTGTTCTCCAGTTGAACATGACATTCCAAAGATTACAAGACCCAACAGTGATGGATATTGCATGGCTGTATGCCACCAGATTGAAGGAGAGTATGTGAAAACAACATAAAGTAAACATAGCCGTCCACAACTACATATGCAACAATATACAGAAGTGTATAGTCTATACACATAGATGAGAGATAGATCGACGCAGTCTCTCTTGTATTATTTATTACAGTCTGGATACCATGTTTTGTTTACTTGCGTCGTGCCGGATATAGATCGCATTATATTTGAGGCGACTATTCACATTATTATTAGAATATTGGATTTTATTTTCGTTCGCTCGTTTTGAACTCAAGCGTAGTTCATACACGTGCTACTACTTCTATAGTACATTGGGCTGGTTTTTGTGTGTGTGGATTAGCTTTCTATATAACCAGTACCCCTTGCCATGAGGCTAACCCACTCCGACTTCTGAGGTACCCCAAGCCAAGGGTGATTAGTCAATATTTTAATTTTAGTCCAACTAGTTAATTGTACCGGTCTCCCTGGCGAAAGATGTTAATGTCTTTCTCCGTAATCCGTATATTCTCGTGAGTAACGCAGCTGCGAGAGAATTGGCAGCGGTTCGCGCCACGCTGGTAACTTAGGGGTATGTGAGCCCGTCGCTCAGAAAGCAATGGCAAACTACTGAGCTTAATCTTGCCTAGTACATCAACAACAACTGAAAAATGCTGGTGTTTAGTGCAACGTCCTGTAAAGGATATGCAACATTTTTAAAAAAGTTAATTTTGCGCATGTTGTTATGTATTGTGTGGGTGTGAGTATGCCTATATTAAGGAACAAATTGTTAATACGGTTGCCAGACTTCCTGATTTTCCGGGACAGTCTGGGGTTTTTATGAAATAGCTCACTCATCATCATCAAGTGCCCTGCCAGCTGGCGTAGGCGTTCATCGCTCTCCACAGATCTCGGTCTTTGGTGTTATGGATCAACTCTGCTGATGATATTTCTCCATGCCACCATCTCAATTCATCCAGCATCATTTCTCTTGGACTGCCTCTGCCTCTCCTCCCCTCAATCTTTCCAGTTGTCACGATGTTCTCCAATGCCTCTCTTCTCATGACATGACCAAAGAAAGCTGTTTGTCTCTTTATTATTGTTGTATATGTTCTAGTTTCATTAGCCTCTTTCAGGCAGTCTTTGTTAGTTACTCTGGCAGTGGAAGGAACTCGCGACATTCGTCACCGGAACCACATCTCTGTTGCTTCTAATTTCTTCTTAATTAGCTCACTAGTTTAGTTTAGTTTGGTTTAGTCGACGGATCAACGTCACGGCACACGGGTGTAACCTATAAGTGCTCCGTTATACTCCTAACTCAAGCCTGAGTCCGGAGATCTCAGCTCAGTGCACGAACTCCGTAGCACCGGCAAGAATCCTGAAATAATTTGGGTACATTTTTAACTCGAAATTTTGCCCGGGCAGCGCGTTTCGCCACTCTTTTTTGATTTCCAACTGCCAAGGGATTTTTTTTTCCTTGCGCAACAATACACGAGGGCGTCAGATCTCATTACCCAGAGACCAGGGGAAATTTAATTACTAGAAGTCCACGTGAAAAAATCCCGGGGCTGGAACCTGGGACCTCCAGAACTCGAGACCACTCAGCCCCCCCCCCCCCCCCTCACTATCCTGAATAATATTTTCGAGACGCCCGTTCGTCTAAGCTTTTACCGAATTTTACTAACTGCTTAACTGCATCGAACTCTGTCCCGATTTTCTGTTGGCCATCATAATGTGGAATCTCCTATTACGAAATGCCCAATATATTGAAGTGAGGATTTAAAGCAGCCATGAGCAGGACGTGACGATTTCCTCGGTGGGCCCAGCACCAGGGCGCTATGTGTCGGCCCTGTAACTATGGAAGCCACCTTGGATGGCGGAAAATGCTATGGACTGTCCCTGCCTTCCCTTGAGGGATGACCGAAGTCCTCGACTGTTCCAACTTGACCAGCTGGGATGTGGACGGTACCATAAAAGTGAGAGTCTCCCAGGAATGCTAACCTGGTCAAAACAGCATGCCAAAAGTCGGATGTGTTGGATTGAGGGTTTCGACCCAAGGGTGCCTAACTAGACACACCGCAATCACATATGAAAGAAGAAAAAAACACTCCGGATGAACGCAAAGAAGAAGAAGAACGTCGCTCTCATCACGGCGCGCCGAAAAGTGTCGGTCTCTGGTCATTTCCCCCACCTCGTCCACCCTTATATCCAAAGAGTCTGCAATACCCCGTGTCCATCATTGTGTTGGGCGACCAATGCCTCTTCTTTCCGGAACTATTCCTTCCATCACTGATCTGGGCATGCGCGTGTACAATGAAATGAGCAGGCTGACAAGCAAGGCTGCTTTTGTGGGCGGACGAGCCATGGACCAGGCTATATACTGAATGCTCTACGAAAAGTAAGACGTTTACAAGAACCAAGTGATGACTGTGAATCTGCAACCATGGTTAGACTGTGAGAACAGCAAGCTAGAAGAGGTGTGGCCAGATAAGAGCACTATCAATCAATCATGTGCCATGCCGGAAAGCGTGGGCGGTCATGACTCGCCATTTCACTCGATCACCAGCGTCGTGGATCAGCTCAGTGTTCCTGTCTCGTCCAAGCCATGTGGCCAAGCCATCCAGGTATTTTCCTCTCGGTCTTCCTCTTGGTCTGTTCCCTTCTATCTTGCCAGCTGTCACTAAGTTCTCCAATCCATTTCTTCTCATAACATTTCCAAAACATTTTGGCTGTCTACGTCTAATTTCTCTAATCAATTTACGATTTTCCTTTGTCTCCTGTAGTACTTGGTCATTGGTTTTTCTGTCTGTCCATACATTTTCCTCAGAAAGTACATTTCTGCAGCCGTCAGATGTTTTTCAGCTTGACTGCTCATTGTCCAAGTTTCACATCCATACAAAAGAACTGGTTCTATGTATCCCTTCAACACTCTTTTTCTCGTTTCAATTGACATCTTTTTATTGGTCAGAATGTTTTGCATCTTGCTAAAGGCTACTTTCGCCATGACGATTCTTGTTTTAATCTCTTCAAGGCATCTTCCATGAGATGTTATGACAGTTCCGAGGTAATTGTACCGATTCACTTGTTGAAGAATATTCCCATTTACTTGTATATTGCATTGTGGTATTTCGTTCTTCCTAGTGACGACCATAACCTGTGTCTTTTTACAATTTAATTCTAACCCCAGTTGCTCACTGTGTACAACCACCGCATCTACTCATTAAGAGCACTATGCAGGAAGCCAAAGAAAATTAATAAACCAAGACAGAATTGGTGTCGTGAGCCATTACACGCTGCATTATTTACTAAGGAGGGGGTCCGAACACTTATAGACTGAATGGATGGATGTGCAGTAAGGATGATCTGTCGACCAACCAACCAACCAACCAACCAACCAACTAACCAACCAACAAACCAACTAACCAACCAACCAACGAACCAACCAACGAACGAACGAACGAACCAACCAACCAACCAAACAACCAACCAACTAACTAACTAACTAACTAACTAACTGTTCTTGCTAAGCCGATGTGGGTTTAATATGGAGAAATGATTTCATTTTCAGCTGTTAGAACTGTTTAATTTGAGAACCTCGTGTCCGATTGAGTAGATGCAGTAATTTCGTTTTCTTTATCGCTGTTGTTAATGCGGATAGTCGGCCTCTATATGTTAAACCATTTCAGTAACATTGTCTAAATGGATTTTCAATTGTGCAGCCTGCATAGTTGGATAAAAAATCCAACGGTACCTCAGTCGCGCCAGTACATCAATTCTAAATAGAGATATTAATGTGTATGTCTAAGTCATATAATTTTATATGAAGAGAGAGAGGCACTTAATGTTTGAGCATTTTGATAACATGCGACCTAACTCTTAAATCACAATTGTTAACATTCACATCACTGTGTTCGTGACAACGAGACCTAATTTTGAAACAAATAGTTTTTGAAATACTGAGTAATTTCGTCACATTAATATTCCAAATAACTGCCAAGTACATGTTTCAAGTCATTAATCCCTGATATGTTAATTACTTATACTATGCTACGACTTGTGTAGAACTAGTCTTTAAGCATTGAACAACGTGATGACTTATGTCGAGTAACATGAATAACATTCTTATTTGTTATTGGCGATAATGATTGATTTGTTTTCGTGATCATAATAAAGGATTTCGAAATGCCGAAGAGAAAGCGTTCATTCCAGGAAAAATATTAAGTCTTTCATAAAGTTAGTTAGTTGCATATCCTTTACATGACGTCACAGTCAATCCTGGCATATCTGGCTGTTTGTGATATTTCATCAAGTTTACGTTCAGTAGTTTGCCATTGCTTTCTGAACCACGGGCATTCATACCATTTTATGAACGCCGGCAGCTGTGTTTCGAACGCGGTATGTGGGATTTCTGACTGCACCTTAGCCACAAAGCTGACTTTTCATAAAACTAGAAAGAAATAACCACCGAGATTAGTGAAAAATTTTCGTAAGTTGCATTTTCATTTTCAGTTGACTCAATAACTTTCTTGCTCTTGAGTCCGTTTATCTGTCTCGGGCTCTTCTGTTGTGCAAGTATGCTTTCACCCATTTGTACATTCTTCCATTGACTTTACAGTTTCTCCGTTTCTTCATCAGACCTTCTTTCCAGACGTTGTCAAAGGCTTTCTTTAGATCTATCCATGCAGCAAGCACCAGTTTCTTCTCTTGGAATGCATCCTCAATTTCTAGAGATGGGTACGTTGTCTGATCTTCTGTAGAATAGCACTGCCTAAAGCCAGCCTGCTGTGGTACACGGATTTTTTTCACTTTCAATGCACCACAGCAGTCTGTGATTGATGATGCGCTCCGTTGTTTTGAAGAGACAACTGGTGAGGCTAATTGGTCTGTAGCTGGAGGCATTAAACTGTCTTTCCTTGATTTTAGGAGAGGTATCATAATAGCTTCTCTCCAGGCTTGTGGAACGCTGCGTAATGTCCAGTTGTTATTGAAGATCTGCAACAGTTTTGTTTTGGCCACTGTTCCTAGGTTCCTGATCATTTCATTGGAGATACCATTAGCTGCTGGCGATTTTCTCATTTTCAGTTTTGATATGGCTAGCTCCAGTTCGCTGATTGTGATAGGTTCCTCCAGAACTTCGTGTACTATTTCATTCTGTCCTGTGTTGCTCTTTCTATTGAATCTCTTGTTGTTTCTCTGTGCTAATTTCGGTGTTGTTATCTTGTGCAAATGAGTCCTAAAATGGTCAGCTGCTTGCTTTCCTATTAAGATGTTTCCGTCTTTATTTAGTGCAATTTTTTGAATTTCTCACTTCACCCCCATTGTTATGATTTATTAGTTTCCACAACTTCCTTGTATCTCTTTCAAAGGTCAGTGACTCTGTTGTCTAATGCCAGCTTTTCCGTCTAGCATGCAGCTTGACCGTTTGGAAGTTGGCTTTTGCATGCTGGTATTTAGCTCTGTGGCTAAAGGCTTGCGAACGCAATTCGTGAGCCGGGTACCAGGCGTTCGAAACTCGGCTGCGACCGATTTGTGCAGCAGAACGTGTCGCGTTGTGTTATAGCGTGCTGGTATGGGAGCCGGTCGTTCAGAAAGCAATGGCAAACTACTGAACGTAACACTTGCCTAGTACATCAACAGCAGATGAAAAATGTTGATGTTGACTGAAATGTCTCGTAAGGGATCAATCAATCAATCATGTGCCATGCCGGAAAGCGTGGGCGGTCATGACTCGCCATTTCACTCGATCACCAGTGTCGTGGATCAGCTCAGTGTTCCTGTCCCGTCCATGCCATGTGGCCAAGCCATCCAGGTATTTTCCTCTCGGTCTTCCTCTTGGTCTGTCCCCTTCGATCTTACCAGTTGTCACCAAGTTCCCCAATCCATTTCTTCTCATAATAACATGTCCAAAAAATTTTGACTGTCTACGTCTAATCTCTCTAATCAGCTTACGATGTTCATTTGTCTCCTGTAGTACTTGGTCATTGGTTTTTCTGTCTGTCCATGGTATTCTTTGCATTTTCCTCAGAAACCACATTTCTGCAGACATCAGATGTTTTTCAGCTTGACTGATCATTGTCCAAGTTTCACATCCATACAAAAGAACAGGCTCTATGTATCCCCTCAACACTCTTTTTCTCGTTTCAATTGACATCTTTTTATTGGTCAGAATGTTTTTCATCTTGCTAAAGGCTACTTTCGCCATGGCGATCCTTGTTCTAATCTCTTCAAGGCATCTCCCATCAGATGTTATGACTGTTCCAAGATAATTGTACCGATTCACTTGTTGAAGAATATTTCCATTTACATTGTGGCACTTCTTTCTTCCTAGTGACGACCATAACCTGAGTCTTTTTACAATTTAATTCTAACCCCAGTTGCTCACTGTTTACAACAACCGCATCTACTAATTGTTGCAGGTCCTGCGCATTGTCTGCAATTAAAACTGTATCATCTGCATATCTAATGTTATTGAAGTTTCTTCCACCAATGCTGATTCCATTTATATCCTCTACATTTATATCCTCGTAAGGGATACGCAACAAAAAAAATTTACTGTGGTGCCGGCTTCCTGGCCTAGAGATTAGCGACTTTTCTCCGTAATCTCGTATACTCTCGTAAGTAACGTGACGACGGTGAGAATCAGCAGTGGTTCGAATCGCGTCGGTAACTTACGGGGCATGTGAGCCGGCCGCTCAGAAAGCAATGGCAAATTACTGAGCGTAATCTTGCCAAGAAATCAACAATCAGCTGAAAGATGCTGATGTTGACAGCGATGTCCTGTAAAGGATACGCAAACATTTAAAAAAAATTTACTTTGGTGCTGTGACAGGTTTGCCTTGGGTATTGAGAATTAACCAAGCCCAAGGGGTCCTTAGCACTCCCGTGTATTCTAACCCCAGGGGTTGGACAGGTAGATACACTATCTTCTCTGTGGTTGACCTCAAATGCTTTAATTAAGTCTACAAGCCCCTCCAGATTCTAGACCCCCACTCTCTACCTTCTCCCTTGGGACAATGAACCCTGAGGCATCGTCCGAGACCACACTCAATCACTGTACAAAGAATCAGTCAACATCAACAAAGTTTATTCTACCCTAAAGACAATAGGTAGGAAATGAACACCCTGATAGTATAAACTATTTACAATAGCAGAGGATAGGGTAGAGACAGAATCAGAGTTAGAGATGCTACGATATTCATCAATAGGCTGACGTGCAGGTTTGAGGCAGATGTTCCGTCCAGTCGGTCCGACACTCACCCGGCTCCCTTCCAGACTGATGACTGGAACCTTTGGAGACCACTCCGTCCCCAGAGCTAAGATCGGATGTCAGAGGCACTACCTCTTCGGACCACCGACTGCTGGATACCCTTCTCTGCTCTGTCCCACTGACTCGCTGTGACCAACTTTCACAGTTATCAAAGTACAGCCTGGTATGGAGACCCTCTTCCGTGAGGCGACCCCAGTTGATCTCTAGATGTTCCTTGAAGTAACACATGACCAATCTAATGGTCCCGTAGTAGAATTGTTTACCCCTGATTGGGTAAGGAATCAATACTGCAACAAGTCAACACAGTCACAAGAAAACACCAATGTTCCTATAAATGAGTGCAATAGTCACTACACAGTCACATGCTCAGACTCCCTCGGAGTCAAACACATCTTGAAACATGGTTGAACTTGGTAACAAAACACATTGTCTATTGCTATGACTCGGTTGTTCGAATGATTGAGTAAGAACTACTTCATATTCAGCATACAAGGTTCATAAAGGCCAGGATGAGTTGACCTGTCTACCAACACGAGTTCTAGTAAGAAAATACGCAAGCTGGTGTGGGTCTAGTCATGACCGAACACTAGTGCCAACATAGTTACAGCCCCTTTGGTTTGGGCCAATCTTTGCCTGGATTCTCCCACGTTTAGGCGGGAACACATGGATTTGGAAATGATGAGCTCCCAGAGCTGCGCCTACCCCACCTTGGTAAGACTCTCTGGAGTGAGCCTGCCATCAAACTTCCTTCGTATATCATTCTTCAGTATACCCCGGCAAGATTTCTCAGGTAGATGAACTCTATTCTGAAATAGTCTTAATCACAGTTCTAATATGGAAAAACAAACCATCTAGTTCCACTAGTGCTGCTGTAGGGCTCTAGAATCACTTGGTGAGTATGAGTCATGCATGGTGATTATCCCTCTTGCATAGTGTAGCACAGTCAGGCGTGGTACAGTAGGTATAGTGACCTTTTGTCATGGGTCACGCAGTGGTTTCCAGCAAACAACTTTGTAATAGGCTGGTTCTAACAGGCAACACCTGAAAGTAAGAGCGATCGGTGAAAGTATTCGGCCCAAACATTGGCTCATGTGCATCAAATCCATGACAAATCAACCTTCAGTCTTGCTACCAAGTTATACAACTAAGTAAAGCAACATCTCTAAGTTGATAGTATTGATGCACACAGCTCAGTCCAATGTCAGCTGGCCTTTCAGAAACAGCCCGTCAAACAGATTGCGAATCAAGAATGGCGAGTCTGATCTACCGTTTCACCTATCCCTATTCACATAACGGTTGACGCTAACGTCATTCTGTAGTTGTTCAATAGTTAACTAGAACTAAATATCAAGGTAAGGTGTCCCTGGACCCCCCCCCCCCCCAACCCTGTACAGTATACATCTAATCATAAACAACCAACGATCTATGTACCATCACTTGGGATATAGTAACAATACATGACCATATAACATATCTACACTCTCCCTTTCGATAGTGGGACCTCCTGCCCACTCTATAGCGAAACTCTTCTTGTTAGACTCTTCCTTAGAGTCAAGAAGTCTTTCTAGCGAAAACATGCTCCCCGCATGTTCAAGGTTCTCTCCAGTTCTGCCTTTCCAAGAGGATTAGCCTTGGCCTTGGCCAAACTTCATAGCTGTCCTGGTTATACCAGTCTCATACAAGAATAACTCACACGCAGTTCCCATATCCTATTCGTCCCCGAATCTCATTCGTCCTCCATTTGTTCCTCCATACTTTCCTCACATCAGCACCGACATACCTACGCAAGTATGAAGAGAACAGGACAGGAAAGAATAGCACGAAGAACGCATATGTACATCGCGACGGTAAAACCATGTTATCTTGCGTCGAACCACTTCGGCGGTCGGTACATTATTCATAGAAGTAGTACACAACATGACCTAGTATATACGTGATAACAACATCGTATATCTTCCTAGCACCACTGAAGAACTTACCTTCGTATGAATTCCCAGATCCTCGAATGAATTCACTATTTAGTTCACACACAAAATAGCTACATCACTTCTTAGAGATACTCACTTACGTGCTCTATTTCCCTATCACATCAGTGATTCACTTGCTCACTCTTCATCTACCAACTTACCTGTCTTAATTTCAGCTCTCGGCTAACGTAATTACTGACTGGCATCAATTAAGTTCATGCTATACCACAGTTTACTGTTCCCTACTACAGTTCAGCAAACATAGTACATGCAACTACAAACTATAATCAATCAATAATATTGGAACACAATTCGCCAATTTAATGGACTTTTCGTTCTAAGCAGTTGACCAAAACAGCTGTTCACGACGGCTTGTAAACAAGTACACACACCGCTGTGCGCTGCCCTCGTTCTCAACTGGATTATCGATCGGTCAAGTCATTAGCGATGCAAGGCGCCCGCATATGTAATTACCTATGAACGACCGCAATTTATGCTCAAGTTACAACGTTAAATTAATTAATACAGTGCGTACCTGAATCTGTGGATTGTCTCCAGTCAGCTTCAATGACTATCTACGCCAGCAGGCCCTGAAATATGGACAGTCCGCTGCAACTGGGTTGTGGGTGAAGAAGTGGGTTCACTGCTACCCAAAAGCAGAACCTTCTCACACAAGAGATAGAAAGTGTATGAGCTGTGCCAGCCGCATTTCTCCTTCGTGCGTATGAATGCGGTCGAAAAATAAGTGCTGCACGAAGTGTGGCAACTCCACGAGAAATTCTATTTTCCACAGTGGAATTCTAGGTTCTAGCAGCACGTGAAGTTAGTGCTGTACTGAGCCACCCTGGACATCCAAATCTAGGTGTTTCTCGAACCTTCCAGATGAAAAATTCCTGCCGGGCTATCCCCGATCTATTTATAGCCGGGAAAGTCCCTGATGACGCCGAATAAAGTGGAATATCGCCCGACAAGGCACAAATGAATTGCCGTTTTGTCACATAGCCCCCCCCCCCCCCCACTTTAAGAGGATCGGTCCCGTCGTTCCACTTCTTAGCAAGAAGTTGTCCGAGTCGTTCTATCTTCTTTCCTAGAGACCTGATGGCGGGAGAGGAAGTCTAACCCGACAATATTTCATAGGATACTTTTACCACCATTGGCGAGGATGCAAGTTATCAAGTATCACGGGTGATCAACGCCTACTCCGCTACTGCGATTGGACAAGTCACAGTGTCGTACGGACCAGAGCTCCCGTCTCGATCTGATTTAACGATCGTCCTGCCAGAGTGTACTGGACTTCTGCAACTCCAGCTTCCCCTTTCGAGGACCCAGCTGGACTGCAGTCTGTCGGTTTGAGGAACCAGTGGTCTGTGTACGATCCGATACAACCCACCTCTTCCGACCACGGTTCTCAGTGTAGCTAGCACTGCGGGTGTTCCTTTGGCCGGTCATGTTCCCCCGAGCACCGGGCTGAACCGAAGAAGGAACCTGCACATACATATAGGACTGCCTATGGTGTGACAGGCTTTCCGCTACCTGACCTAACCCCGAACCGCGTTCTCAGCGAAACTTTGCGCCCTTTTGTGTGCAGACATAATCTCGGGCTTCCCCTCATAGGGCATGAGGAGAGCGGAATGGAAAGTAACAGACTTTCCCAGGATCGCCACTCCATAGTGCTTGTGGAGCCCCACGTTATCCACTAGGAATGGGCCAGCCACCCGATTTCGAATTCGTTCCCCTCGATTGGGAGGAGTACTAGAACTCGGTCTCCCACCACAAAGGATATCTTCGTCTTCGTCTTCTCAGGTGTGCATTTACGGCACTCAGGACAAGACCTGATATATCTGCGCACGTCGCCTGTCATGCCCGGCCATGTATAGTACCGGGAAAGACACTTACTGGTTGTCCCTACAGTCAGATGTCCGATTGGGGACCTGACATGTACCTTCTGCAGCAGATTAGCTCTATAGCTCTCAGGAACCAACTTACGTTCCCACTGCCGCTTCTCTGATCCGGTCCGGATTGCCTGCGACCGGTTGCCAGAGCTGAACTTACCCTGATTTAACAGGCTCACATCGTTGGACAACCTGTTCGAACAAGGACACAGCGTCGCATCCTTGCTCTGAGCAGTACTCATCAAATCCGGCTGAGGTTTCCGGAGACTTACCTTTTCTAGACCCTCTTCCTCTGTATCTCTGACCTGCCTAGACTTATGGGTGCTAGGGTGTTTTGGTTCGCCCAAAAACACATGCTTCTGGCCGAGAATTAGGGGAAAAATTGGGTCAGGTACTACTGCCGCCTGAATGCGTCCTGTAACGTACTTGCTCCGAATCTCCACATTGGCAATCGGGCAACGTAACGCTGCAGCACTCCTACTGGCCGGCTGTATCTCCGTTATCTCCCCGGTGAGTTGCTCTGGGCCGGTCAGGTGGGATGCAATTACAGCAGGAAATTGCAATTCTGTGTCATAGAGGCACATCACCCGTTGCCCGTTCACTTCTACTCTCTCAACCACTGGAGGTCTCTTTGGTTCACGATTCCCATCACCCAACTCCACTTTCCTGCAGGGCCTATCCCTAACCTCTGCAAGACAAGCAAAGTGCAAGTCCTTCGGCTTACTTCTACACTCACTGGTATTGTGGGTGATGGACTTACAGAATTTACACCACCGCTCCGTCCACTTCCTCTTTGGAGAGTTAGGTGAGCTATTCTTACCTGGGTTGATGTTAGAGTTCTCTAAAGTGCTTACCTGTTTCGTCGGTTCACTCGAACCTTTGGCCTTCTTGGATGCCTTACATGACTTACCTTGATCCTGATCTTTCGATCTCGGATCTGTTGGACTGGTGTCCCCAGTCTCGCCATAGACTTCAACATACCTTTCAGATAACTTGGTGACTAAATCCAATCTCTCCGCTCCATTCTCACCTAAGAAGTTTCGCAAGGGTTTCGACATTTGCATTCGCATCTGATCTACAACCATCAACTCACGCAAACTTTCATACTCTTCTTTAAATCCGGCCAAGGCCATCCATTTAAGAAGGTATGAGATTACCCTCACACTGTATGCTGAAAACAATTCACCAGGTTCCCGCTTAGAAGTTCTGAACTTCCGTCGGTACGAGTGGGCTGTGATTTCAAATCTCTTCAGCAGTGCAGCTTTTAATGCCGGGTAATCGTTCTGCATTCCAGGTGGCAAGCGTACATAGACTTCGTAACCGGCGCCTCTGAGTCCCTGGGAGAGTTTCAAACACCATTTCTGTTTGTCTAGCCCCATTGCAATACACATTGCCTCATACTTCTCTAAGTACTGGTCTATACGTTCTTTCTCGGGTTCGAACGGCAGTAATGGCCATTTCATAGCCTGGTAGTCACGTCTACTGGTTGACCCTGAGCCAGGAGGTTCATCTCCTCCCACAGCTCCCTCAGTTACCCCAGTAGCTGGCGCTTGTGTCTCAAGTAGCTTCATACGATACTCGTGGTCACGTCTCTCTCGGTCTGCTTCCATTTCGAGTCGTTTCATTTCGCTGTCTGCAGTAATCTTCTTTTCCTCTAAAGCCACTTTACTAGCTTCAAGTTCCCTTTCTGCTCTCCTCCTTTCGCTCTCTTCTTGGCGAACATCTCTTTCCACCGCTTGAACATAGGATTTCAATGCCTCACCTTCTAGACCTAACTTCTGCCCAGTTGCCTGAACTATGGCTAAGTCTAACTCTTGGGTAGACATGTTGACTTTGAGATGTGGTTATCTAAGAGTATGGGTATGCTAAGCAACACAATCAATAACGAATCAATGGTATTCACTAAGCAACACCACAACACAAATGTCCGTCAGACAGTTCTGAGATAGGTAGAAGTAGTAGAATCTTAAGTAGACTAGTGGTAGAGGATATAGACTAAGTCAGTATCCCTGCGAGAGGTTGGAACAACACACATGACCCGGTAAATATCCCGGACGAGCCCCCAAATATCTCTGGAGTGTGACAGGTTTGCCTTGGGTATTGAGAATTAACCAAGCCCAAGGGGTCCTTAGAACTCCCGTGTATTCTAACCCCAGGGGTTGGACAGGTAGATACACTATCTTCTCTGTGGTTGACCTCAAATGCTTTAATTAAGTCTACAAGCCCCTCCAGATTCTAGACCCCCACTCTCTACCTTCTCCCTTGGGACAATGAACCCTGAGGCATCGTCCGAGACCACACTCAATCACTGTACAAAGAATCAGTCAACATCAACAAAGTTTATTCTACCCTAAAGACAATAGGTAGGAAATGAACACCCTGATAGTATAAACTATTTACAATAGCAGAGGATAGGGTAGAGACAGAATCAGAGTTAGAGATGCTACGATATTCATCAATAGGCTGACGTGCAGGTTTGAGGCAGATGATCCGTCCAGTCGGTCCGACACTCACCCGGCTCTCTTCCAGACTGATAACTGGAACCTTTGGAGACCACTCAGTCCCCAGAGCTAAGATCGGATGTCAGAGGCACTACCTCTTCGGACCACCGACTGCTGGATACCCTTCTCTGCTCTGTCCCACTGACTCGCTGTGACCAACTTTCACAGTTATCAAAGTACAGCCTGGTATGGAGACCCTCTTCCGTGAGGCGACCCCAGTTGATCTCTAGGTTTCCCTTGACGTAACACATGACCAATCTAATGGTCCCGTAGTAGAATTGTTTACCCCTGATTGGGCAATGAATCAATACTGCAACAAGTCAACACAGTCACAAGAAAACACCAATGTTCCTGTAAACGAGTGCAATAGTCACTACACAGTCACATGCTCAGACTCCCTCGGAGTCAAACACATCTTGAAACATGGTTGAGCTTGGTAACAAAACACATTGTCTATTGCTATGACTCGGTTGTTCGAATGATTGAGTAAGAACTACTTCATATTCAGCATACAAGGTTCATAAAGGCCAGGATGAGTTGACCTGTCTACCAACACGAGTTCTAGTAAGAAAATACGCAAGCTGGTGTGGGTCTAGTCATGACCGAACACTAGTGCCAACATAGTTACAGCCCCTTTGGTTTGGGTCAATCTTTGCCTGGATTCTCCCACGTTTAGGCGGGAACATATGGATTTGGAAATGATGAGCTCCCAGAACTGCGCCTACCCCACCTTGGTAAGACTCTCTGGAGTGAGCCTGCCATCAAACTTCCTTCGTATATCATTCTTCAGTATACCCCGGCAAGATTTCTCAGGTAGATGAACTCTATTCTGAAATAGTCTTAATCACAGTTCTAATATGGAAAAACAAACCATCTCGTTCCACTAGTGCTGCTGTAGGGCTCTAGAATCACTTGGTGAGTGTGAGTCATGCATGGTGATTCTCCCTCTTGCATAATGTAGCACAGTCAGGCGTGGTACATTAGGTATAGTGACCATTTGCCATGGGTCACGCAGTGGTTTCCAGCAAACAACTTTGTAATAGGCTGGTTCTAACAGGCAACACCTGAAAGTAAGAGCGATCGGTGAAAGTATTCGGCCCAAACATTGGCTCATGTGCATCAAATCCATGACAAATCAACCTTCAGTCTTGCTACCAAGTTATACAACTAAGTAAAGCAACATCTCTAAGTTGATAGTATTGATGCATAAAGCTCAGTCCAATGTCAGCTGGCCTTTCAGAAACAGCCCGTCAAACAGATTGCGATTCAAGAATGGCGAGTCTGATCTACCGTTTCACCTATCCCTATTCACATAACGGTTGTCGCTAACGTCATTCTGTAGTTGTTCAAGAGTTAACTAGAACTAAATATCAAGGTAAGGTGTCCCTGGAGACCCCCCCCCCCCCCTGTACAGTATACATCTAATCATAAACAACCAACGATCTATGTACCATCACTTGGGATATAGTAACAATACATGACCATATAACATATCTACACTCTCCCTTTCGCTAGTGGGACCTCCTGCCCACTCTATAGCGAAACTCTTCTTGTTAGACTCTTCCTTAGAGTCAAGAAGTCTTTCTAGCGAAAACATGCTCCCCGCATGTTCAAGGTTCTCTCCAGTTCTGCCTTTCCAAGAGGATTAGCCTTGGCCTTGGCCGAACTTCATAGCTGGCCTGGTTATACCAGTCTCATACAAGAATAACTCACACGCAGTTCCCATATCCTATTCGTCCCCGAATCTCATTCGTCCTCCATTTGTTCCTCCATACTTTCCTCACATCAGCACCGACATACCTACGCAAGTATGAAGAGAACAGGACAGGAAAGAATAGCATGAAGAACGCATATGTACATCGCGACGGTAAAACCATGTTATCTCGCGTCGAACCACTTCGGCGGTCGGTACATTATTCATAGAAGTAGTACACAACATGACCTAGTATATACGTGATAACAACATCGTATATCTTCCTAGCACCACTGAAGAACTTACCTTCGTATGAATTCCCAGATCCTCGAATGAATTCACTATTTAGTTCACACACAAAATAGCTACATCACTTCTTAGAGATGCTCACTTACGTACTCTATTTCCCTATCACATCAGTGATTCACTAGCTCACTCTTCATCTACCAACTTACCTGTCTTAATTTCAGCTCTCGGCTAACGTAATTACTGACTGGCATCAATTAAGTTCATGCTATACCACAGTTTACTGTTCCCTACTACAGTCCAGCAAACATAGTACATGCAACTACGAACTATAATCAATCAATAACATTGGAACACAATTCGCCAATTTAATGGACTTTTCGTTCTAAGCAGTTGACCAAAACAGCTGTTCACGACGGCTTGTAAACAAGTACACACACCGCTGTGCGCTGCCCTCGTTCTCAACTGGATTATCGATCGGTCAAGTCATTAGCGATGCAAGGCGCCCGCATATGTAATTAGCTATGAACGACCGCAATTTATGCTCAAGTTACAACGTTAAATTAATTAATACAGTGCGTACCTGAATCTGTGGATTGTCTCCAGTCAGCTTCAATGACTATCTACGTCAGCAGGCCCTGAAATATGGACAGTCCGCTGCAACTGGGTTGTGGGTGAAGAAGTGGGTTCACTGCTACCCAAAAGCAGAACCTTCTCACACAAGAGATAGAAAGTGAATGAGCTGTGCCAGCCGCATTTCTCCTTCGTGCGTATGAATGCGCTCGAGAAATAAGTGCTGCTCGAAGTGTGGCAACTCCACGAGAAATTCTATTTTCCACAGTGGAACTCTAGGTTCTTGCAGCACTTGAAGTTAGTGCTGTACTGAGCCACCCTGGACATCCAAATCGAGGTGTTTCTCGAACCTTCCAGATGGAAAATTCCTGCTGGGCTATCCCCGATCTATTTATAGCCGGGAAAGTCCCCGATGACGCCGAATAAAGTGGAATATCGCCCGACAAGGCACAAATGAATTGCCGTTTTGTCACAGATGCTCTTGGTTGGTTGTGGCCCCTGCTTGCTTTCTACACATTTCTACATCATTATGCAACTGTTCCAGTTCACTACTCCAGTAGGGTTTATAATGTTTACGGGCTCCTCTTGGTACTGTTTCTCGTGCTGCCTGTAGTATGCATTTCCCAAACTCTTCAACTACTTTATTTGTGTCTTTGTCTGTGTTCAGGTTTCTAACCAGTATGCTGGTGCGATGCTTGTACATTGCCCAGTCCGCTTTCTTGTAGTTTCACCTCGAGAGGATGCCGCTTTCACTTACAAGCTCATTTTCTACAGTTAGAAAGACTGGCCGAGTGGCTAGAACGCCGGACTCTCGTCCGGGAGACCCGGGTTCGATCCCTCGGTAAGGTGTGGGATTTTTTTCTGTCAGGGGCAAAAAGAAAATCCTAACCTGCACAGTTCGCGGCGACTGCACTAGCCAGGCGGCCTTTATTCCTCAGGCTCAAAGACCCCTCTGCCATACACCGCAAGGTACTATATTGGCAGTAAATGACAGAAAGACTGGCCGATGGTCACTGCCACCAAGTTGTTTCCCAACAATTCGCGTGAAGTTCCACTACAGGTCTGGTGAGTGAAGAGCCAGGTCAGGTGTAGTTGTAAGTAAGTAAATAGTAAGTAAGTAAATCTTTATTTTCCAAGGGTTGAGAATTGGGTACGCAGGCCTGTCTGACATTCTGCCCTTCTTCTCTATTTCCTCTCATACATTCTTTCATTCAACATCTTTTATGAAGTAATTCTTTGACTACAAAAGAATAAGCATTAAAACGCATGAAAAATAATCAATAATACATGACTCATGGAGGCAATGTTTAACATGGGTATCATGAATACCCAAGGTGGGTGTAACGTGCCATACATATGGGAATATTTTTTTTTTTTGCTAGATGTCGTTCGAGATAATTTACCATTATTATTGCCTTTGTTGCTGTTTTTTTTTTTTAAATGGGGCATGTAGTCTGTCCTGAGGTAGTGTTCAAACAGGTTGCGACTGTATGTATAATGATTGGTGGCGTCTTTGATTTCTTGTGGAAGATTGTTCCACAACTGAGTGGCAGAGTATGCTAAGCTTGTTTTAAATAAGTCTATCCTAGGTTTAGGGACATGGAGTATATTGAGTCGTTCGCTATGTCTTGCATTATATTTAAACAATGGCCAAAGGTAGCTTGGGGCATTTTGAAATAGGATTTTGTGAATTAGTTTAGCCTTATTAAAAAGTATGCGTTTGTGGAGTGGCAGTAGCTGAAGACGTTCATGTAGGTTAGAATTATCTGTAAGCTTATTGCCATTGATTAGACACACTGCCCTTTTCTGGAGTGATTAAGGGCGTTTTATTATTGATTTGGAGCATCCATCCCAGATTGTGGAGCAATAATCAATATGTATATGGGAAGTATAGAATATCTTTCTTGTGTTTTCGTCGAGGAAATTTTTAATTTTAGCAAGCTGGTATACTTTTTTGACTATTGGTTTAACTAGAGCATGAACATGGGAATTGAAGGATAGATTTTGATCTATGATAAGACCCAGTGCCTTGAGCTCGGTTACACTTTCTACAGGCGTGCTACCAATGTGCAGCTGAAGAGTTCTCTGCGTGTTTAGAGTGTGAAGTCTTTGCCTGGATCCTATTAACATAGATTTAGTTTTAGAAATGTTAATTTGCATGCGGTTTGCATGACTCCAGTTAACTACACTATTTATTTCCTGTTGCATGGATAATTCTAGCACATTACGATCAACACCGTTTGTATATACTGTGCAGTCGTCTGCAAATAGAACGCAGGACGATGACAGATATAAGGGAAGATCATTTATATAAATGGCAAATAACAGAGGGCCAAGTATAGACCCCTGTGGTACTCCAGTTATCAGTTATCAGTTGGGATATCTTCATTGCACTCCGGATATGTCCATAGGTGCTCAGATCCTCCCCCCAGCATATGCATCAGCGTCCGGTGGCTAATAGTGCCAGTTCTGTGTTGGTTGACGAGGCGCTTTGTTTTCCCGATGTACCTCTCGCGTCTGGCTGTGCCGATTCTTACTCCCAAGTCTTTCATCCTGGACAGCGATGTGGAATCACTGACGTCAAAGTCCTCTGTTCTCGCCATATCTTTAAGGACGTTAATAACATCGGCACGATCCATGGGCTGGCCATCTACAGGGGTGCAGAGCCAGCCAGTTTGTCAGCTCGTTCATTTCCCTCGACTCCCGCATGTCCCGGGACGAAGATGAAGGTGACTTTACGGACAACAGACTTCCGCAGCGATTCAGTCCACTGTCTACGTACAGATCCAGCTTCGACCTTCTGAATCATGCTCATTGAATCACTTAGTACACACACGTTGGTATAATGCTGTGATTCCAGCCATATGAAAGCCTGTGTAACTGCCATCACTTCCATCGTCATTCTGCTCGTGGTATTAGAGTGGGCACCACTGGATTCTTGAATGGTTCGGCCCGCTGAACGGGCTGTAAATGCCCACGCACTTCTCTGCTGCTTTACAACAGATCCATCTGTATAGATGAGCACTTCGGGGCTATCTGAGTGTTCATAGATGAGCGCGTTAACCTCAGCATTGACAGCGGCAGGGTTCTGCTCTCTGCACCGTCTGTCGAGTGTGATAATGAAGGAGAAAGTGCACTTAAAAGCTGGAGGCACCGGCACTCATTCCTTGCCGGGGTTGAGACTGGTAAGACTGCAGACCTGTCTGACGACATATTCCGCCCGACCCATCCATGACTTGCCCCTCTTTAGCCTGTCACCCTTTTCTCTGAATATAGCGTCATGCAGAGGGTGCTGCTCATCTGCACTTATTTTTAAGTATGCATGAGCTCTCCAGATCTTGATCCTGTGTTCCATTGTCGGGAAGTCAAGGAGGTATCTCATTCCTACACAGCTGATGTCTCTCGTGCAGCCCAAAATGATGCGCATGGCTTCGTTTTGTACCTTTTCAAGTCTTCCAATCTGTGTAGGGCTGACAGTGAGGATGGCCAGGGCATACTCGATGCGTGAAAGCACAAGTCCTTGGAACAGAAGTATTAGCAGTCTTTGCTCGATATTGGCAGTCGCCATGACTCTCATTGCTGACAAACCTTTTCGAGCCTTCGTTATGACATAATCGACATGATCTCTGAAGGACAGGCTACGATCAAGCCTCACGCCAAGATATGTCATTGACTGGGTTCTACTCAAACTGCTCCCATCCATTCTTACTGCCGGCAGGTCTGTTTTCACAATATGGTTGTTTAGTGAGAACCATGTAACCGTTGCCTTTGCAGGGTTGACAAGGGCATCGACATCAGCACACCATGTGGAAATTCGATCTAGTTCGCCCTGCATATCATGTCAACCGCCTGTCTATCTCGACCCTGTCGAAACACGAGGATGTCGTCAACGAATGAGAGTCCTACCCCTGCCGTCCAACTGTTGTTCAGTGATCGGCACCGTATACACGTTGAATAGTACTGGTGACAGTGGTGAACCCTGCGGCAATCCTGGACATATCGTTATCGGCTCAGAACACCAACTCCCGCATCTTAGCACCACCTTCCTTTGGAGCAGAACTGCCGCTATCCATCGTACAAGGTGAGAGTGCTCTTTCAGTCTGAGGAGGGTTTGTATCAAGTGCTCGAAAGATACTCTGTTATATGCGTCCTCTAAGTCTATGGCGGCCGCACATGTCTCTTCTCTGACCTGAAATCCTTCGTAAACATCTTGAGCAAAGACCGCCGCATTCAGCCATGACTCTTTGTTGCGTCTGTATCCTCCAAGTGTGGGCGGGAAGCAGCCGAGCTGTTCCAAGTCCCAAGCAAGTCTGTGTGCTACAATTTTCTCCAGTAGCTTGCCAACAGTATTCTGCATCGTAATGATTCTGTAGCCGCTTATCTTGGAAGGTCTTTGTTCGGTTTTGGCAGCGGCAGCAAGTAGCTGTGTAGCCATTCTTCTTTGACCTGACCCCTCTGGATACTGGTGTTGAATTCTCTGGCCAGTTCCTCCATGTCATCATCTGATATCACCAGTAGGTCACCATATCGGATGCCGTCTGGGCCTGGGGCGGTGTTAGGTGATTTCTTGAGCATCGCACGCAATATCTCAGCTGTGATTGTCCATTCTTCGTCTGTCCCGACCCCCTCGCAAAACTGAGAGAGTGTCGTTGTGGTCCTCTGTCTGGCGGGCTCATCTTTCTGGTCAGTCTGTTCTATGTAGCATGCAAGAAGGGCCTTACCTTTATCCGCATCCGACTTTTTCCATGCGAGGTCGGTGCCTTGAAAGTCTGGAATACCCCTACGTTGTGCAGCACCGTTCATGCTCTTGTGGAGGCGCCAGAATGTCGTAAGAGATCGCTCGGAGCACAACTTCCTGTAGAACTCGTCCCATTTCTCGGCCTTGGCCTGTTTGGCGCAGGATTTGAATAAAGTCGTCGTCCTATCGACCTCAGTCTTCAGGTTCGCCAACTCAACCTGTGGCATGTTAGCCTTTCTGGCCTTTTGCCAGTCTTTGACAGCCTGCCTCTTTCCCAGCCATGCCTTCTCGACCTCTCCATTCCACCATTGTGGCTGCAACCATCTTTCTTGTCTCCTGCGGGAGGAAGTTAGCTTTCTTCTTCTGATCTTGCTTATGGCGTCTTGACCAGTGTTGTCGTACGGGAAGGCATTTGTCTTGTTTCTTTGACTCATGGCCCCGTCTTTCTTGATCAGGATGACACAAGGGTAGTGGTCACTATCGTGGTATCCCAGTGTGCCCCACCGGCAACTTGGTGCGATGGTGGGCGACACCAGAGCCAAGTCAATGACGCTGTCAGAGTCACCTGGTCGAGTGGCTATTCTAGTGACCTTCCCATCATTCAGACAGATTAGGGCAGCAGATGCCAGGGCGTCCTCCAGATCTTATCCCTGTCTATTGGTGATGCAATTCCTCCATTGACTGCCTCTGGCATTGAAGTCCCCACAGTAGATGATATGCCTTTCATCCATATCAAACAAACTCTGCCATTGTCGCACGTCGACCTTCCCATTTCGCGCATAAACGTTGACGATTACAAGCTGCACTGGTGTCATTATTCTTAATGCCTGCACTTGCAGGGCATCACTGTTCCAGGAAGACATATCGATCTCAGACACTAGTATGTTGTCGCGGACCAGAATGGCCTGTCCGAGGTGCCGCCTGTTAAAGAATCCCTGAAATCCCGCGACATTGACTGTTCCGTCGCCGAGCTGTGTTTCTTGTATGACTACAATATCGTTTCCGTAGAGTAGTTTTTCAAGAATGGGTCGGCGTTGACTAAATGATGCACAGTTCCAGTACAGTACTCGAACGTTTCCAATACCCAATCTGTCACATTTTAAACGCCTTTTGCGTGCGCCCGCCCTCTTACCACGTTGTGTCCTTGCTGGTCG
This sequence comes from Cepaea hortensis, assembly GCA_963921405.1. Taxonomy (NCBI): domain Eukaryota; kingdom Metazoa; phylum Mollusca; class Gastropoda; order Stylommatophora; family Helicidae; genus Cepaea; species Cepaea hortensis. The sequence goes on from OY992887.1 coordinate 86,671,119, forward strand.
TCTGGTCGTCATGTTAGGCTTAACTATCGCCACCGGGCGCCGATGATACGCAGAAGGAAGTCTGGGCGCGCGTGCACGAACTCCGTTGCACGGTCCGAACTCCATTTCACCACGAAAAACACTTAATCCATGCACATTTCGAAAAAAAAAACACGTTCCATTTTACGGGACGAAGAAATGTCCCGCCATCTTGCTTCAAGGTACTCCAGTATTAATGGTAATGGCTCGGGATAGAGATTTATTGTGTGATACGACTTGTTTTCTGTCTAATAAAAATGAGTTTATTAACGTCGCTATATTAAAGCTTACTTTCATTGTTTCTAGTTTTTTAATTAGGATAGTATGATCTATCATATCGAATGCTTTTTTAAAGTCTATAAACATCGTTCCACATAGAGTATTGCTGTTAATATTTTGATGCCAGTTTTCTATCATGTTTGATAGGGCCGTATGACAGGAATATTTTGGCCGAAATCCTGACTGACTGTCAGCTATCAGTTTGTGGCGAACTAAGTGCTCTAGTGTTGTTTTGTGGATGTGCTTTTCTAGCGGTTTGGATAGCGAGGATAATATGGAAATTGGCCTATACAATCGTCTAATGAGCCAGCTTTTAAATGAGGATACACTTTAGCGATTTTAAAGGCTGATGGGAAGTGACATTTGGTGAGACATTGATTGTATATAAAAGTTAGTGACTCGCAGATCGCGGGTGCAGCATAGCGAAGGATCCAATTACTGATTCCATCTAGTCCTGATGAGTTATTGTTTTTTTTTTTTAGGTTACTGAGATGAGTAAATACTTCAGTGGTCGTCATTAGCGGTATGTTTGTGGGAATGTCTCCATAGCATTTGCTCTCACAGAATGATGATAATAAAGAAATGTCATGAGGCACATCTGGTATTGCAGCCTTCAGTTGGTTTATGTCAGACTGAAAGAAATTACTGAATTGATCACATGTAACCTGATTTGATGGTAACGTTTGTGATGATTTATGTTTGTTTGTCAAGGTATTAATTGCTTTCCATATATCTTTAGTGTTGGTTTTATCTATTATTAAGTTCCTAAAATAGTTTTTCTTTTCCTTTCGAATAACATATTGAACTTTGTTTCTCAGACTACGGTACATAGTTAGATCTGTATTTTTATGTACCCTGTCCCGGTCTCTCATAAGATCAACTACCTCCTGTGTGATCCACGGGGGCTTATTGTGATGTTTAACACGAACTTCCTTAAATGGAACATGCTTATCAAATACACCTAGAAAGGTCTTCAGCCAGTGGTCCAGAGCATCATCTGGGTCAGGAAGCCGATAAACATAGTCCAGAGATGAGTTGAGCAAGTCTTGTAAAAAGGCATCTTGATTGAAGTTTTTATAATTTCTATATTTTATACTTATATGTTTGTGTTTCGGAGTTTTGGTACCTCTTTTCGACCACGTGCAACATACTGGGTAGTGATCGCTCATTGCATTAATAGGTACAGTACATTCTGTGATGTTGTCAGCACACGTTGTATAGATATGATCTATAAGTGTTGCAGATGATTTTGTTATTCTGGTGGCTTGTTTGACTAACTGTTGGAAGTTATATGACTCTATTATATTTTCCCATGTTTTGTTTGATTTGTTAGTGTCTATGTTGAAGTCGCCTAGCAGTATTATTTCTCTCTCATTACTAAAGACTACATCCATCATAGTGGTGAATTTTTCATACCAGATATTTCCTGCACTGGGGTTTCGATAAAGGTAGCCAACTACTAGGGGTATGCGATTTTGAAGCTTAATCTCAAGCCATACACACTCAATCTTACAGGTTTCAAAATCTAGCCTACGGTGGGCGTTAAGCGAGTTAGAAATATAAACTGCAATACCCGTCTCTTGTTTCTGATAGGGATCTCTTCTAATGGTTTTAAAGCCTCTGATAGCGATGTCTTCATCTGAGATGTTACTATTTAATCGACTTTCGCTAAAGCCGAACATGTGAAAATTTTGATTAAGTATAAGTGCCTAAAGACAAAAGATGGAAGAGTCATAATAGAAAAAGATCAGATATTACATGAATGGTCAGATTACGTGAAAAACCTGTATGACGATAACAGAGACGAACAGTATGATGTTCAAAATAATAATGAAGGACCAGCAATTTTGAAGATGGAGGTTCAGAATGCTCTTAACCATATGAAATCTGGCAAGACCCCCGGTTCAGACAGCGTCACAACAGAAATGATTAATGCTTTAGAAGAATATGGAATAGATCAAGTTACCAGTCTGCTTAATACAATATATGATACTGGAAATATACCTCAGAAGTTATGTAATTCTGTATTTATTGCAATCCCAAAGAAATCAGGAGCCTTGGAATGTGATCAACATCGAACAATTAGTATAATGAGTCACACCACGAAGATTTTGCTAAGAATTATCATGCAAAGAGTTAGGAGGAAAATACAACCTGAAATAGGAGAAGAACAATGTGGGTTTGTGGAAGACAAGGGTACAGTAAATGCTGTGTATATACTGAGAAACATAATCGAACGTTCTATAGAAGTAAACAAAGATCTACACCTTTGCTTTATTGACTACACAAAGGCTTTTGATAAAGTGAGACATGTCAACATGATAAGGATGCTTGAAGATCTACAAATTGATGGAAAAGATCTTAGACTTGTAAAAAACATATATTGGAAACAACAAGCTTTGATATCAACAAGAGTTGATAATGAAGTAAGCCAATATCAGCCTATTAAAAGGGGTGTGAGACAGGGATGTGTAATGTCTCCAGATCTGTTTTCCCTGTACAGTGAAAGTATTTTCAGAAATATTGAAGATATGGAAGGAATCAACATTGGGGGACGATGCATCAATAACATTAGATATGCAGATGATACAGTCTTGATTGCAGACAATGAACAGGACCTGCAAAATTTAGTAGATGCGATTGTTACACACAGTGAACAACTAGGGTTAGAATTAAATTGTAAAAAGACACAGATTATGGTCGTCACTAGGAAGGACGAAATACCACAATGTAATATACAAGTAAATGGGAATATTCTTCAACAAGTGAGTAGGTACAATTATCTCGGAACAGTAATAACATCTGATGGGAGATGCCTTGAAGAGATTAGAACAAGAATCGCCATGGCAAAAGTAGCCTTTAGCAAGATGAAAAACATATTGACCAATAAAAAGATGTCAATTGAAACGAGAAAAAGAGTGTTGAGATGCTACATTGAACCTGTACTTTTGTATGGATGTGAAGCGTGGACAATGAGCAGTCAGGCTGAAAAACATCTGATGGCTGTAGAGATGTGGTTTCTGAGGAAAATGCAAAGAATACAATGGACAGCCAGAAAGACCAATGAACAAGTCCTTCAAGAAACAAATGAAGATCATAAATTGATTAGAGAAATTAGACGTAGACAGTCAAAATTTTTTGGGCATGTTATGAGAAGAAATGGATTGGAGAATTTGGTGACAACTGGTAAGATCGAGGGGAACAGACCAAGGGGAAGACCTAGAAGCAAGTACCTGGATGGCTTGGCCTTGTGGCATGGTCGAGACAGAAACACGGAGCTGATCCACGACTCTGGTGATCGAGTGAGATGGCAGAACATGACCGCCCACGCTTACCGGCATGGCACATGATGGATGGATGGATAAGTGATAGTTCAGGCGGCTTCCCTAATAGATGGCAGATATTTAAGTGCCCGATTCTGAGCCCATTATTACTGAGCCAGTGTTCATGGGGAGATTATGACAATAATGAATACAACTTACTTCCCTTACAACAATACACACTCTAAAGTACAGAGAAGCAGTAATATCTCTGTCATTATACACGCACACACACACACACACAATACGTATAAAGATCAGTAAGCATGAGCAGTGAAGACCCCCTCACTCACAGTATAAACACAATAAGAAGTATTATAAAATATATCCAACTAAGTACGTCTGTGACGTCAATACGAGTTAATGTTTATAGTCAGTAAATCTAATACGGTGCTATAGAAGGCAATAACCAAGTATGCACATAAACGTTCTAGGAGAGGCTCTTTCTTGTACCGAGATCCGGTGTTGCTTTGTGCTGAGTTGCTAGTAAATACCAGGCTGTGTTGGTCCTTGGACAGCGACATCATAAGTGCCTGGCGAAGTGAAGCTGGGCTAAAACGTGTGAGGTATAACAATTCTGGGTTACAATGGAATGGATACTGTTGATTTCTCACGGGTGTGTAAAGACTTCCAACTACAGGCTCTAATTCGTGGCTAATAGGAGGCTGCGGTGGCATATTGTTGTTACTGCTAGATTGTTCCTTGCTGTGGAGAATAGGGAACGTATCTTCATAATTATCCCCTTCCTGTGTGAAAGAGGGCATATTGTATGGATTTGGTGTGGTGGAAATGTTCCGTCTGGCTTGGATGTCAGGTTCCGTGGTTTTGAGTGGTCTGCGCTCTTCTGGCCTATTGGTACTTGGTGTGGCGGGAGTATGTCGTCTGGTTTGAGCGTGAGGTGGAGTAGCTAGACGTGTCCTGCGCGATCCAGTATTGGATGTAGGTTGTGTGTCGTATGGCGTTGTAGTGTGCCATGATCTCGAGTAAACGGTAAATGGGTCAGATGGCGTGTTAATCAATATGAATCGTAAAAGATGAAAAGTAATTGATCAGATGTAGATCTGTATTGTCTGTCTTAATTTTAAGTGTCTGATACTCGGCCCCTTCCATGTATACTTCAATTTGGGAGGCAGTGATGTTATTATTATCATTTTTTTTTTTTTTTTACAAAGTACAGGATCTCACTTTTTCGTCTGTCCTTTCGGTCAGATCTGTAACACTGGTAGCCTCTGATTTTGAAGGCTATTTTTTCGTTGAGGTGAGTTTCATTCAAGCAAACACACGCTTACTTTTTCTTGTTCCAAGATGTTTTCAAGCTCTATTTCGTTGTTGCTGACTCCCTCCGCATTCCAGTGCATTATTTTTAGTCTTTTTTTGGCATGGCCAATGGCTCTATTCTCAGGTCCCCTGGCTCCACAGGACATCTGAGAAGGACCTCCAATCATTTTGGTTGGATCCTTTCGAGGCATAGGGCCCGGCACTGCACCTGCCTGGGGGTCCAAAGCAGGGCTAACACCATAACGTTTTGCAGTAATTGACATATCTCATGGCGTGATTGCGTTGCATCCTGATTTCTGTGGTGCACCTCCTGGCTGGTTACCTCCGTCTTCAGCACCTTTCCTTTACTAGAGCAGACTGTGGTCTTACTCGAGTTTTGATGTGTAGGCACGCATACACGTGTCTGCGCATGCATGTACTTGCATACACATCTAGAGCATTCTGGTTATTTTTACGGCGCCAGAGACTCGCCGCCGCCCGTTCTCCTGTTATTTAAAACAGGTCAGCCACGTGAAGGCCTGGAGTTGAACTTTTGCTGTCAGAAGTTATGAATGCGTGAGCCATGGGGTATTTTGCAAAGTTGGGCGCTCTCTTCGCCCCCGGCTACATAACAGCAACATTTCTGATACCGATGTTCCTTCATGACATTATATCATGATGTCAAACTGTCCAACACCTTCTCTCTTAGTCTATCTGTCTCTCCTGTCCAGATTTCTCGTTATCGTGCTTTCCCTTTTTTGCCAAAATGAGCTAATATTTAGAAAGCGACTAAGACATGATGCAAAACTTATCAGAAAGCGACAGTCATAATTTTTAGACAATATTATGAGAAGTACTAGGGAAAAACACACACATTAGCATATTGTAACAAATGGAAATATTTATGAGAAAAGAGTTAGAGGTAGACGACGAAATAATATTCACTTTTTCATACTGGCATGGACAAATGTAATTATGTTGAGGGTCGAGATTACTGAGAAGCATCATCGCCTACTAAGTGAGACAAGGATGTGCCGCCTATCCCTCGTGCATTCAGGATTACAACATGTCCCTTCCACATCCCCGAATCATAGCAGAAATCTGCTTCGGTTATAATCGCCCATGTCAGTTGGCAAAGCACTTGATGACTTTGACGATGGCGATGATGATAAAATTATAGCCAAAAAAAAAAAAAAGCACCGCCTCAAAGTGAGCAGAAGCAATAGAAACACATTTTCAAAGCAATATTAAGCGCTTATTCCTTCTCAAACAAGAGCTCTTCTCCCCACCCTTCTTCTGTTACCCTCCTCATCTATCTTCTTCCCAGAGCTGCAAGAAATGCACAAGGTATGTAACATTGGCTACTTAAAAAAAACAAAAACGAAAAAAAAAAAAAACTTAATAGTAAATAAAGCATAGAATATGCTCTGCGACATTGAAAACTCGAGTAAGAATATCATGCCATCAGCAAGATTTATCTGTTGCCATTTCGGCTTTCGAACATGGTAAACGCGAAATGCATTCTGTAACTGTTGCATTGCAACATTTTGCACAAACACCAGGTAAGGTCAAATCAAACGACTTTGACAGCGCTCTCTTAAGTGTTTTTATTTATTTAAAACTCTTCTTTCTGCTCTACTTTCTGACAGAGGAACATCTGTGCAGGCGTTCAACTTGGCCTGTTCGGTGATAAATATGTCTTTTAACATATTGCTTTGCACGTTGGATACCTCAACGACCTCTCATTATCTCTCTTTCTTTCTCTCATTCCCTCTCACTCTCTCACTTTCTCTCTCTCTCGTTCTTTCTCTTTCACTCTCTCTCATACTCTTCCTTAACATCCGCTCTCTCCAGCACACCCTCTCTCAAACAGTGTATTCCACTCTGTTTGACACACTCACTCAATTTTTCTCTCACCGTTTCTCACTCTCTCTTATCTCTAAGTTTCACTTTTTACACTAGCTCACTTCTATCTCTCGCACTCTCAATTTCACTCTTTCACACACACACACACACACACACACACACACACACGCACACACACACACGCACACACAGACCCAGACACATACACACTCTCTCTCTCTTTCTCTCACACACACCCTCACTTTCTCTAACGCCCTCTCTCTCTCGCTCTCTTTTCCCCTTACACTCTCTCTCGCACTTTCTCTCATTCTCACACTCTCTTATAGTCTCTTTCTTACTCTTTCACGCCCCCTCTTTCTTTATCACTTATACTCTCTCGCACTTTCTCTCGCTCTCACTAAGTGTCTCTCTCCCACACAAAATCTCTCTCTCTCTGTCTGTCTGTCTGTCTGTCTGTCTGTCTGTCTGTCTGTCTGTCTGTCTGTCTGTCTGTCTGTCTGTCTGTCTGTCTGTCTGTCTGTCTGTCTGTCTGTCTGTCTCTCTCTCTCTCTCTCTCTCTCTCTCTCTCTCTCTCTCTCTCTCTCCCTCCCTCTCTCTCGGAGACTAAACAAAGAAAATAATATTTCCCTGCAAACTTCAAGCATTCCTTGTTATGTTTTACCTGACACATTTCACTCCTCCCCCAGACTACCCCACGTTGGTAGCATCTGGAAGATAGTCACGTGTGACTAAACATGAGAGAAAACACATATTAACAGGCTAGATCCAATCATTTAGAACAGTGGTTCTCAACATTTGTTGGCCCATGCACCCCTTCACCATATGTTCAGAATGTCATCACCCCTTCCCTTTTTCGTATTTCCTCCCAATAAATTCCCCCGCCCCTACACAGTATACGTAAAAATGGAAGCTAAATTTAATAACACATACTAGAACAAGTCTAGACGTCTAAAACATGATTTGTGGGTCTACTTATGTTATAAAACGAATTTCAGAAGGGCGAGAAGTACAGAACTGCAAAGTGTGGAGGGAAAAACAATATCAAGTTCTTGTATTAACGTGATCTTGAAATAATCTTAATCCCCCCCTCCAATGAAAACCTTTAAAATCCCCCCGGGGGTGGCATGGGGTGGGGGGGGGGAGGAATTCCTAAACGATTGAGAACCACTGATCTAGAAGCTGAACGTTGATCTAGTCCAACTATCTTCTCACTTTCTCGGTCAGGGCATTTTAGACAAGAATATGTAAAAGTTAATAGTAGAGTCCGTTTACATGTCTGAGGTGCAATCGACATACGGTGCTAACTCTAGCTCACTCTCTCGACCATCACTCTCTCTTCCTCTCACACCCTCTCGAAGGCTTTCACAGTTTCTTACTTTCACTCTTTAATTTCACTCTCATTCCTTCGCTCTCTCTCTCTCTCTCTCTCTCTCTTTCTCTCTCTCTCTCTCTCTCTCTCTCTCTCTCTCTCTCTCTCTCTCTCTCTCTCTTTCTCTCTCTCTCTTACCCTCAAACAGTCTCACAATTTTCTCTAACTCTCACAAACTCTTACACTCATTCACTTTCTTTCACAAGCTTTCACACCCACACTTTTTTTTCACTGACACTCTCTCAAACATTTTCTCGCTTAAAAAAAGTCGCTTAAATGTCGACAGGATCGACTTCATTGCACCGGGTTTTTATCCCATATGGCTCGGTCTCTTTCCGCTCGCGGAAAGTGTCGCACATAGCACGAACTCCGTAGCCCCAGCGACGACCCACAGGAGTCTCCGAGAAAATTCACTCGTGAACCGAAGGACGCTGCCCGGGATCGAACCCACAACCTTCGGAGCCCAAGTCAAACGGCCTGACCACTTCGCCATGGAGGCTCCCAAAATAACTTTCTCTCACTCTCAAAATCTCTTACACTCACTCACTCTCTCACTCTTTCACTCCCACACTTTCTTTATCACTGACACTCTCTCGCACTTTCTTTCACCCTCACTCATTGTGTCACACACAAATAATCTCTCTCTCTCTCTCTCTCTCTCTCTCTCTCTCTCTCTCTCTCTCTCTCTCTCATTCTCTCTGTCTCTCTCCTTCTGTCTCAATCTGTCTCTCTGTTTTTCCCTGTGTCTCTTTGTGTCTCTCTCGCTCTCTGGTCTAGTCGAACTCTCTTCTAACTTACTCGGCCAGGGCACTCTAGACAAGAATATAAAAAAGTGAAAAGTAGAGCCCTTTTACATGTCCGAGGTGCACTGGGTATACGGTGCTAACTCTAACTCACTCTCTCGACCATCACTGTCTCCTCCTCCCACACTGGCTCTAAGGCTTTCAGATCTTCTCACTTTCACCCCTTCATTCCCTCGCAAGCGAGCTCGTCTCTCTGTCTCTCACTCTCTCTTGCACGCACGCGCTCACACCCGCTCTCACTTTATTTCCCTCACACTCGCACTTTCTCTCACTCTTGCAGTCACTCACTATCTTTCTCAATCTTCCACTCCCTCACTCACCTTTTCACTGACACTTTATCGCACTTTCTCTCACTCTCACTCATTCTTTCACACACACACACACACACACACACACACACACACACACACACACACTGTCACTCTCTCCACCTCTCTCCGTCTGTCTCTCTGTCTCTCTGTGTCTTTCTCTATCTCTCTCAATCTCTCTATGTCTCTCTCTCGTCTTTCTCTGTCTCTCTATTTCTCTTTGTCTCTCTGTCTCTCTGTGTGTCTGGCTCACTCGCTGGTCTAGTCCAACTCTCTTGCAACTTGCTCGGTCAGGGCACCCCAGAAAAGAATATAACAGTAACTAGTAAAGCATTCTTTTACACAGCTGATATACATTGGACATATGGTCTTGTCAACGTCTCGCACGCACGCAGGTATTCTAACTCCTTCATACGCACTCAAGAAAACCATCAGTCGTACGTTATGGGTTTTTACAATTTATTCAGGCGAACCTGATCATCATCATAATGTGCATACAGGCCGTGAATTCATTACATACATATACAAATGCCGCCTTACAAACGCTTATAACACGCAGCCAATTACACAAGTCCTACACTCGCTATCTACAAACTAGCACTCTCGCAGAAGCTATACACTCGCTCTTGAAAACACAACGTCCTTCCCCTGAAACTGTCTGAGTCCCGTCTGACGTTTTCAAACTGGTCAGTTCGTCTCGTGATACTAATCCACGTGCCTGTCGTGACCACCGTGCTGTCTTAGCAGTCACGTAGTACTGCAGTCCGTCCGTGTTAGGTTGGGTCATTCAGTGTACTGCCGTCTAGTCCGTTCAGGGCAGTGTCCCGTGAACTTATGTCCCCTCCTAGCACTCGGTCCTGTCCTATCGGTGTCCTGTCTCTGACATCTGTGTCCTTACCCAAGTCCTGTCTCCCCTCTATCTGCTGTCCTGTAGATGTCTTGTCTTATGACCTCTCTGTGCCCTGACTTTTGTCCTGTCTCTCATAAATCAACTATACTGTAGATGTCCTGTCTTATGACATTTCTGTGTCCTTACTTCTGTCATGTATATCGTTGTCTCTGTAGTCCTGACTCTATTCTGTCCCTTGTCCTCTTTATGTCCTGTACCTATTCTCCCAACACCCTGACAGATCTAGACCCATATTTGTATAGAGCAACCGGCACACGGTGGCTGATGTGGCAAGTGTCCCGCCTGCCATGTTTACTTCCACAGATATTTCCTGGTACACATGGTAGGCTGGGTCCACCTGGGAGCTGGGTCAATTATAAGTATCCGCTCCCATGGGGATTAGATCTCGCGACCACCGGGCGGACAGGCGAGCGTCCAGCCATTGGACTATTGCTGGGCATTAGAATATATTCATCTCATTTCTTCTTATCTCTCTCATCTCATATCTCTCATGTCATCTCATCTCTCTCATCTCATTTGATCTCTCTCTTCTCATCTCTTCTATTTCATCTAATCTCATCTCATCTCATTTCATCTCATCTCATCTAATCTCTCTCATCTCATCTCATCTCGTCTTCTTATTCTGTACCTTGCGGTGTCGAGATGAAGCATAAACAGCGGAAGAGTGTACATTTATGGGTTTCATGTATCGAGATTCCCGTGGACTCTGTTATTCCCTCTGCCCATCGTTTACATGGTCGGCCTCTTCTTCTGGTTCCATTTGGCCGGTACATAATTGCCCTTTGCGGTGTACTGTCAGTTGGTAGTCTAATTATGTTGGCCGAACCATTTCACTTGCTGTTATATAATGAAATATAGCGCGGCTATTATCCTCAATTTAGTCATGATTTCATCATTTCTGATTTTCACTCTTCTTTAGTGTTTACGATGGTCTGGAGTAAAAAGCGGCGAAGTATAACAATTGTCTGGGATGATCGGTTGGCTAGTTAGTTAGTTGATTTGTGAATCCAATGAAAGATTGTGGATTTCAACTCTGAAGTCTGTTTTGTATCTTTAGGAGTGGGGTTTGTCTGGAGACTTTTCTCTCGACCCGGTAACAAAGCACGGTTTCGTCGGAGAGAGCTGTTGCAGAGCTCTACTCGCCCTCTCCAAGCCCAGAAACCAGCGGGTTGTCAAAGACCCAGAAACCAGCGGGTTGTCAAAGACCCAGAAACCAACGGCGTGTCAAAGACCCAGTAACCAACGAGGTGTCAAAGACCCAGTAACCAACGAGGTGTCAAAGGCTCATAAACGAAAGTGGTACCGAAAACCCAGAATCCATAGGTGTTTCAAATATCTAGAAAGTAAAGGGTTGTCAAAGACCCAGAAACCAACAGTGTTTCAAATATCTACAAACTAAAGGGTTGTGAAAGACCCAGAAACCAACAGTGTTTCAAATATCTAGAAACTAAAGGGTTGTCAAAGACCCAGAAACCAACGGGGTGTCAAATATCTAGAAACTAAAGGGTTGTCAAAGACCCAGAAACCAACAGTGTTTCAAATTTAAATATTGATCACAACCCACTACTGGCAACGCTGATCGTATTCTAGTATGAACCTAAGGCCTATCCACGTCAATATGGAAGCACTATACTCGAGTTTCGCCCTCGTTTGAGCTCGTCAGTAGTGCATATCCCTGACCGGATCCGGAAACAAGCCCCGGATCACTGGCGTGTGAAGCGGGTATGTATCCACGCGGCACACGTTGGACACACAGCCAAATTATCATAACAGAATATTACAACGTCACCCATCGTAGGCTATGCTCAGTGTTTCAAATATCTAGAAACTAAAGGGTTGTCAAAGACACAGAAACCAACAGTGTTTCAAATATCTAGAAACGAAAGGGTTGTCAAAGATCCAGAAACCAACGTGGTATCAAAGACCCAGAAACCAACGGTGTGTCGAAGATCTGTACAGGAACTTCACATGTGCGGAGAGGTGTTTTAGGATGTAACCTGGTCACGATTAAGCCCAGCACCTACAGGCTGAGATTAGCCATAGCTTGCTAAAGAGATTAGCTATAGCTTGCTAATGTATGGTGGTCTTCGGTTCAATCCGCATCAGAGCAATTTCGGAATTTAAATAATTTACCACGCCTCCCAAGTCGAAATAACCTACAATAAGTGCCAGGAAATGATATGGGAAGTAAAGGCCACCAGCGTGATACCCACCACATCAGCCACCGATTGCCGTTTGGTCTATGCAAATATGGGTTTAGCACCATATGTCCAATTGCACCATGGACGTGTGAAAGCGACCTTTACTTTTCACTTGCTTGGTAGTGTTTCCTCAACGGGTTTTAAGTATTCACTGTTAATTTATTATGTGCTGATTGATAGTATATCACTAAATGAGACCTCCCATTTAAACAGAAGGATGATATATCGCCTTAATATTGTCATCGTGTTATTTTTTATTTTTGCTAGCTCATTTTGAACTCAAGTGTAGTCCACACACACTACTTCCAGTAGTGCTGGACTGAATTTTCTGTGTGGATTAACTTTCCCTATTAACAGTGTCCCTCGCCATCAGGCGAACCCACTCCGACTTCAGATGTTGTTGTAATTTACGTCCCCAAGTAAAGGAAGATAGATCAACATTTTAGTCCAACTGTCCAGTGTAGGGGGTGAACCCCTAACCTCTGTATTAGCACACCGGCTGTTTAAGAACACACGTTCTTATCCATTCCGCCATGCTGACCTACGTTATTTGTTTTGTTTCTTGATATCTTCCGCAATTGCAATGCTCAGTGAACGGAAATTTACATTGTAATACTTGTTCATTTGGTTGTGGACCATGTTTGGTCAAAACTTACTTTACGTTTGGCACTGAAGCAGTTAACAGACTCGAACACAATGCACAGGAAGAATTGAACATTATTTTAGCCATTCCTGTTCTCTTCCTTGCTTCTTCCTCGCACTTACGATCTCTTAATTGACCTTGGTAAGAAAAACTGTCGACTAAGTGCTTCACTCGGGTTGTGATATTCATTTACCTTTGCCTACACTGTATCCGTTTTATGAGACTGCTGTGAACAGTTTATATTTTTTCCTAATATGCGGACAAAACGAGATACAGGGTGTATTTTTAATCACTGTACGGTTTTTGAAAATATTGCCGTTCCAAGTTTTGTATTCGCCCTATGTGAAGTGTTCATGCAACATATTATTAGGTAAATACAAAACTTGGAACGACAATATTTTCAAAAACTGCACAGTCATAAAAAATACACCCTATACTTGTTTTATGACTTCGTGTATTGGAGCGACACTGTAATATGGTTTTAACCGGACCAGAAGAGCACGACAGTCGAAGCTATAACAATTAGTTGCATGTTGTTTTACAGAATATTGCAATGAACTCCATTATTTATTAGCTGTTTGTGATTGTATATGCCCCTCTTACGGTCAGTAGTATGACTAGATTTCTTAAAGGCCGACGATCACAGCGTTGTGAAAATAATCTCAAAGCGTTCTGCTTCTAAGTCTACTAAGGTTGACTTCAAACCCGGTATGTCGAAATTGTGATTTTGCGTTCACCACTGCTAATCCATGGACGCCGACAATGGGATCTTCTTCTTCGCCCCTCTTTCAAGGCAAGTGCATCACAACTAGTTATGCACCTCAAAGATCAGCGTGTCCCACTTCGGCATGCATTTGTGAAATGTTTGCTTCCTTTAGACCCGTGTTTCCCAACGCCCCATGGGTTCTATTCGATTGTTAGGGGAGGGGGGGGGGGCAATTCGAAAATGGACTCGTCCAGAGTTTAAGCTAACCGCAAGACGACTTTCAGTCGCTACTTGAGCTGGGTACACGTCCAATATAAGTAACTTCTGCCTGTCATGTTAGTAGCCGTGATTTCATTGTTAGACGCTAGAGTTGAACTACTGGTTATACTGGGCCGGCATTAAGCATTTGTTCTGACTGGAGCAAAATTAAAGAAGCTGAACAGCGCATAAATTCCTTTGAATATACATGTTATAGACGAGTTCTAATAATATCTTGGGTAAAGAAAAGAACAAATGCAACTATACTTCCATCCATCCATCATGTGCCATGCCGGTAAGCGTGGGCGGTTATGTTCTGCCATCTCACTCGATCAACAGAGTCGTGGATCAGTTCCGTGTTTTTGTCTCGACCATGCCACAAGGCCAAGCCATCCAGATACTTGTTTCTAGGTCTTCCCCTTGGTCTGTTCCCCTCGATCTTACCAGTTGTCACCAAGTTCTCCAAATCATTTCTTCTCATAACATGCCCAAAAAATTGTGACTGTCTACGTCTAATGTCTCTGATCAGTTTACGATCTTCATTTGTTTCTTGAAGGACTTGTTCATTGGTCTTTCTGGCTGTCCATGGTATTCTTTGCATTTTCCTCAGAAACCACATTTCTACAGCCATCAGATGTTTCTCAGCCTGGCTGCTCATTGTCCAAGCTTCACATCCATATAAAAGTACAGGTTCTATGTAGCATCTCAACACTCTTTTTCTCGTTTCAATTGACATCTTTTTATTGGTCAGTATGTTTTTCATCTTGCTAAAGGCTACTTTTGCCATGGCGATTCTTGTTCTAATCTCTTCAAGGCATCTCCCATCAGATGTTATTACTGTTCCGAGGTAATTGTACCTATTCACTTGTTGAAGAATATTCCCATTTACTTGTATATTACATTGTGGTATTTCGTCCTTCCTAGTGACGACCATAATCTGTGTCTTTTTACAATTTAATTCTAACCCTTGTTGTTCACTGTGTGTAACAACCGCATCTACTAAATTTTGCAGGTCCTGTTCATTATCTGCAATCAAGACTGTATCATCTGCATATCTAATGTTATTGATGCATCGTCCCCCAATGTTGATTCCTTCCATATTTTCAATATTTCTGAAAATATTTTCACTGTACAGGGAAAACAGATCTGGAGACATTACACATCCCTGTCTCACACCTCTCTTAATAGGCTGATATTGGCTTACTTCATTATCAACTCTTATGGCAGCTTGTTGTTTCCAATATATGTTTTTTACAAGTCTAAGGTCTTTCCCATCAATTTGTAGATCTTCAAGCATCCTTATCATGTTGACATGTCTCACTTTATCAAAAGCCTTTGTGTCTGATTATCGATAAGTGAACACAACATGATTTTCTTGGCATGTGTAAAGAAGGTAGTTTGCCATTGCTTTCCTTCCCAGCAGTGACCATACTGGTCAGTGACCGTAGCCATTGTCTCCTCAAAAAAGGAGATCCTCTGCCTACCGTCGTGAAGGTGTAGACCATAACCTACAACTATCTGTCGGCTGCTCTTCATCTTCATCCACCACCTGCACCCATGGCTTCACGTAACCCTGATCGGGGGGCTAAACGGGTACTCCACCTTGCCCAAGGGTGTCCCGTAGGCTAGCGGAGGGAAGGAGGCGCCTTACTTCTCCTTTGATAGGGGATACCCCTACCCCGCTATACTTCAAGAGCTGAATATTGAAGAAGGTTGACTGTTAAAGACGATAAAACAAAGAAAACTGAAATGTTTTGGTCACTTGAAACGTTACGAAAGTTTGGAGAGAACAATAATGCAGGGGTATATGCCTGGGAAGAGAGGAAGAGGAAGACCAAAGAGAAGATGGTTGCAGGATGTGGCGGATGATCTCCAGATGGGTGTATCGGACGTGGGACATCTTGCTTATGATCGAGAGGTTTTCCGAAAGGTTGTTATGGGAGCGAGGTTCTGCAAAGGACATGCTACTGAATGAATGAATGGAGCGAAATGCTTAGTGCTGGGATCTCAGTTTCTGCAGTGCTTCGCAGTAACGCTCAGCATTCACCGTTGGTGTTAATTTGAAATAAACGTCCCTTAAATTGTTGTAAAAGTCTCACTGTTTATATATATATATATATTAATAAAAATTACCAATTGAATTTATATACCATTTATATATCACTTATATTTATACAATGTATAAAATATTCCTAAGTATTTTATATATATATATATATATATATATATATATATATATATATATATATATATATATATATATATATATATATATATATATATATATATATATATATATAAGTGATATATAAATGGTATATAAATTCAATTGGTAATTTTCATTAATTTCAGTTTTAGAAACATCATTTTCCAGAAAAATGTGTCTAATGAAAAGCATGTTTTATTTTGTTTATTTTTTTGCGGTGGGGTAAATGTCCCGTACATATTTAAATATGTTTTTAGTCTACGTGTACTTAATTTACGTACTACGTTCATTTAATGTTTTTTTAGTTTTTAATTGATCTTATATTTATTTCTTTCAGCCCATATTGAAATGAGTGGTGCCAGCAAGACAAAATTGGTCAGTATTCGGAGGAATATTTAAAATTTGGTTTCATACCCGCTGCCCACGATGAAAGGTCACCTTTTTGTCTTCCCAGCGTGGATGATGCAGCCAATGTTAGTGGATTTGTCTGATATTTCAAATATGCAGTATCAAGAAGAACTCGCAGAAATGCAAAATGATGAGTCAATAAAAACTTTATTTAATATAAAAGGAGCGATGGCATGACTTTGTGAGGAAACCGAAATCAAATATCCAAATGCAACCAAATATGCAAGAGAAGTATTGTTACCGTTTCCATTTTCATATTTAGCTGAATGCGGATTTAGTGCCATAAATGATTTGCTGCCTAAATAAAAACTAAAAAAAAAAAGAAAGAAAGAAAGAAAGAAAGAAATCGGATACATATAACAAAACTGAGAGACTTGAGACTGAAGTTAACTAAATTAGAACCTGACATAAAATCTCTCTGCAGCAAGCATCAAGCGCAATGATCTCACTAAATTTAAATAATAAATAATTACTAATAATTAAAATAATATAGAACAATCTTTTATTAAAATTATTTTGTACTTGAATTTCAGTTCTCCATTATATGTTTTGAAAATTTACTTACTGTGTTTGCTCAATAATTTCCTAGTGATTTCTACTTAAAACACATCATTCAAGTTTCTTTAGTGAACATTTCAATTTTTGAATATTAAAAATTATATATATATATGTTAGGCGGGGGGGGGGGGGGGGGAATAATTTTAGAAAGGCTTAGGTGGGGCATAGCACAAACAAGGTTGGGAAACACTGCTGTAGACAGATTCCAATCGAATCAATGTAAGCAACAAAAACATGTATATGTGTAAATAGAACTCAACAGGGAAAAATGAATGTGTGCAAACCACACGTTCTGTTTTATCTTCTAGAAAAACAAACGCTGTGTTAAATAGATTGTTAAATAACCATGTTTAACCCAGAAGCTGTGCGCACAAGCATTCACCCTCCTCATGGTTTTCTTTTTTCAGAATAGCAACCATTAGACACTTTGTAGCCTAGTGAACAGCTATATGCGCATTACACGCCTAAAGTGTTTCTCTCCAGGTTACGCACAACTCGCTCGAACGAATCGGTGCGCGCGCGCGCACGCACGCACGCACGCACACACACACACACACACACACACACACACACACACACACACACACACACGGTTACCTTGAAAGAGAAAAGTCGTTTCGAGAAACGGTATATAATCGAATAGCGAGCACCATGGTAACGACTTTCCAGAGAGTTCAAGGCAACTTTAATTATTTCATTGTTTCGTTTAAAGTGTGGTCGAGTGTGTATGATTCTCGCGTTGATGATTGATGGGAACTACACAACATGAGTAAGTTTCATAATAAATGAGTTGGTTATCTTCTTCTTCTTCTTCTTCATCCACGTCGTTGTGTCGTCTTCTTCTTCTTCTTCTTCTTCTTCTTCTTCTTCTTCTTCTTCTTCTTCTTCTTCTTCTTCTTCTTCTTCTTCTTCTTCTTCTTTCTCTTCTTCTTCTTCTTCTTCTTCCTTCTTCTTCTTCTTCTTCTTCTTCTTCTTCTTCTTCTTCTTCTTCTTCTTCTTCTTCTTCTTCTTCTTCTTCTTCTTCTTCTTCTTCTTCTTCTTCTTCTTCTTCTTCTTCTTCTTCTTCTTCTTCTTCTTCGTTATGTATATTCTTCTGCTGCTTCTGCTTCTTCATCTTCTCCTTCTGATCCTTCATCTTCTTCCTCGTCTGCTTCTCCCCCTTCTGATCCATAATCAACCTCCGCACCCATATGCTTCCTTTTCTACTCCAGGGTTTACAGATAAGTTACCCATCTGTTTTCTATAACCGCAATCCACATTGTCCTGTCATCTCGCACAAAGCTAAATAGACACGCCAGACAAAATTAGCTGCATATCGTAACTCCCAAAATACATCCTGGATCAAAGCAAAACCGCGGGAATAAAACTCGCGTCGTAAATTAGCCATGTATTTCGGCAGTAATCTTCATAACTACTCAAAATAGGGAGGAGAAGAAGGCGTGTAACTACCAGAACAAAATCCGATTACTCATACTCTGGGTTAAAGGTTAAAAGGCATGACGTGTCGTAGTCTACCAAAGAGTGTATGAATCTCAGAAGTAGATTATAGTTTCGGCGTGTGGGAGTGATCGCTAGCTGGCTCGTGCTTGTGCCGCTCACAACACGAGCTAAGGGTGTAAAATTTACTCTTATAAATGAGTTGCTTTGCATGGTTTTATACTTGATTTTGTTCCGGATGTTTTGTAAACGACTTGTTTGCTTCGCTTCTGTCTCTATCGCTCAGTTTACACGGTGACGTTTTGCGGAATATGAAGTTTTCCTATTGATTACCAGCTGTGCTTTGTTATACAAACATATGATTTCTGCAAAATATAATCAATATTTAAAACACAAGATTGATATCGCAGTTTTCTTGTTGTGTGGTAGTACCCATTTATTGATTTACATATCATCGGCCAGTTGAGTATGTGTGTTTATTTTGTGCCTTCCTGGAGGATGAGATTCGAACCTGAAGTAAATACATTACAATAGAAGTAAGCAAATCACTGGAGAATTCGAAAGTTGCAAATATTCTAGGAATAGACTGTTCTAAAAAAAAGTAGCTGAAACAGTAAGTAGACTCTCTCTCTCTCTCTCTCTCTCTCTCTCTCTCTCTCTCTCTCTCTTCTCTTCTCTCTCTCTCGCTGTCTCTCTCTCTCTCTTTCTCTCTCTCTCTCTCTCTTTCTCTTTATTTTTCTCTATATTTTTGTTTTACTTCTGTCTCTCTCTCTCTCTCTCTCCCCCCCCCCTCTCTCTCCGCTCCATTTCTCGCTGTTTATATTGCTCTCTGTTTTTCTCTTTCTCCTGAGTTCTATCTTTCTCCTTCTCTCCCTATTTCTCTCTCTCTCTCTCTCTCTCTCTCTCTCTCTCTCTCTCTCTTTATGCCTCTCTCTATCTCTCTCTTGCTATTTCCCCCACGTTTGGGGAGAGGGGGGAGGGAATAGTTTAACCTCGTTCAGTTTTCTTCCTCAGCGTTAACTATAGCAATTAGACTCATACGAAACATCTGTTTATCGTTGCATGGTCAGGTTTATCTGTGCATACAGTCTGTTGACAGATGACACACGTTTCACACCATTGGTTCATCTCAATGGGCATCGATCCATTGGCGCAAGCCAGTGTGTTACTTCTCAATCCTCTATGTCCCATGTGGATAGTTCTTGTTCTTCTTGTTCTACTTGTTGTTGCTCTTCTTCTTCTTCTTCTTCTTCTTCTTCTTCTTCTTCTTCTTCTTCTTCTTCTTCTTCTTCTTCTTCTTCTTCTTCTTCTTCTTCTTCTTCTTCTTCTTCTTCTTCTTCTTCTTCTTCTTCCTTCTTCTTCTTCTTCTTCTTCTTCTTCTCTCTTCTTCTTCTTCTTCTTCTTCTTCTTCTTCTTCTTCTTCTTCTTCTTCTTTTCTTCTTCTTCTTCTTCTTCTTCTTCTTCTTCTTCTTCTTCTTCTTCTTCTTCTTCTTCTTCTTCTTCTTTCTTCTTCTTCTTCTTCTTCTTCTTCTTCTTCTTCTTCTTCTTCTTCTTCTTCTTCTTCTTCTTCTTCTTCTTCTTCTTCTTCTTCTTCTTCTTCCTTTCTTCTTCTTCTTCTTCTTCTTCTTCTTCTTCTTCTTCTTCTTCTTCTTCTTCTTCTTCTTTTCTTCTTCTTCTTCTTCTTCTTCTTCTTCTTCTTCTTCTTCTTCTTCTTCTTCTTCTTCTTCTCTTCTTCTTCTTCTTCTTCTTCTTCTTCTTCTTCTTCTTCTTCTTCTTCTCTTCTTCTTCTTCTTCTTCTTCTTCTTCTTCTTCTTCTTCTTCTTTCTTCCATCTTCTTCTACGTTCTTGATAGTTATGCCCCCCTGAGGTCAGTATGTCCGACTGGGATGAGTCCAAAAAATAATCCTCTACAATACAGCTTCCCCAACCCACCAAGCTTCTTCTCTGTTCTCAGGTCTCTGTCACCGTCATCCCCTATCTCCACAGCAGGCACACCGTTCTTCAGCCATATCATAACTTAGACATGACAATTGCCGTGTCCGTAGACAGAGCTGCACACCCATCATAGAGAACACATGGCTACCGAAACAATCACTGCAGACACACTCGCATAGATCTGACTTCTTGAATAGATGCATGGAATCAGACTCAGGAGCAAGTGATGATGTCATACTTTCCCCAGAGATGCCACAGAAGCGATAACGATAACGGTGATGTAAATGTAGTAAAAGAAAGAAAAGAAAAGAGAGAGAGAGAGAGAGAGAGAGAGAGAGAGAGAGCGAAAGGGAGAGAGAGAGAAAGGGATAGAGAGGGAGAGGGAGAGGAGAGAAAGAGAGGGAGAGAGAATGAGAGGAGAGAGAGATGAGAGAAGAGAGAGAGAGGAGAGAGAGAGGGAGAGAGAGAGAGAGAGAGAGAGAGAGAGAGAGAGAGAGAGAGAGAGAGAGAGAGAGAGAGAGAGAGAGAGAGAGAGAGAGCGGAAATATTCAGATGCTGACAGCATATTCATTCATTCAGAAGCATGTCCTTTGCAGAACCTCGTTTCCCATAACAACCTTCCGGAAAACTTCTCGGTCGTAAGCAAGATGTCCCGCGTCCGATACACCAATCTGGAGATCATCTGCCACATCCTGCACCCATCTGGTCTTTGGCCTTCCTCTTCCTCTCTTCCGGACATCATATAGATGGATAAAAGTCGCCGAATTATTTACAATCAGCAAGATAATGGGGCCCCGCTTTGGCGCAGTCACTAGCACACTTGCCTGTTTGCCCTGATATTGATTTGTTCGAATCCCCATTGAAGAAGGAGTTTTGGAAATTGACATTGGACTCCCAGCTCCCCCCCCCCCATCCCCTCTCCCCAGCCTACGGTGGGTACTCAGAAGTCTCAAAGGAAGTAAAATACACCGGCTTGATATTGACCAAACCACCCGTAGAGTGCCGACTGGTTTATGACAGTACACATCTGAGATCATATGAGGGGCGGGCGGGGGGGGGCCGGGGAATGAGTGGTATTGAGGTATCGTGTCCGCCTCCAGTGCTGGAGGTCACAGGTTCAAGCCCCGGTGAGGGCCGGGATTTTTTTTCACGTGGACTTCTAGTGACAAAATTTCCCGTGGTCTCTGTGTAATAAGATGGGACGCCCGTGTGTACTGTTGCGCACGTAAAACATCCCCTGGCAGTTGGAAATCTAAAAAGAGTAGCCTAACGGCGCTGCCCGGGCACGATTTGGAGTTTAAAATCTACCAAAGTATTTCAGGAACCTCGCCGGTGCTACGGAGTTCGTGCACTGAGCTGATATTCTCCGGACTCAGGCTTGAGTTAGGAGTAGAACGAAGCACTTGTAGGTTACACCCGTGTGCCGTGATGTTGATCCGTCGACTAAACTAAACTAAACTAAACTAAACTAAACATATGAGAGCATGTAAAAAGGTCCGTTACTTTTCTGCGACGTCTATGAGACTGGGACAGTGAAGGCAGTTTCTCAATCTAGGCAGTTACTCAATCTAGGCAGTTTCTCAATCTAGGGAGTTTTTCAATCTAGGGAGTTTCTCAATCTAGGCAGTTTCTCAATCTAGGCAGTTTCTCAATCTAGGCAGTTTCTCAATCTAGGCAGTTTCTCAATCTAGGCAGTTTCTCAATCTAGGCAGTTTCTCATTCTATGCAGTTTCTCAATCTAGGCAGTTTCTCAATCTAGGCAGTTTCTCAATCTACATCACGTCGTCCTGTTAATATTACCATTTCTTTGATAAACTATTGTACATTAAAATTTCCTATTGTTTGTGTTAGCCAGTCCCACGTCAACCCACCTTAGTGGCTCTTACGACATGCACGATAGATGACAGTATTGCTGTTCGTTGCTGTCCAATTATGTTAAATATAAGCAAAATAAAGGGCTCGGTGTTGAGCCCGAACATTTCGAGCTCTGACAATAGTTTGTTCCCTGTTGTCGGCCTTTCTTTCTATATTTATGTTTTTTTGCCTTTCTTTCTATATTTATGTTTTTTTCGTTCGCTCGCTTTTAACTCCCGCTTAGTCTACGATGGGCTGACTTTTACGAGTGGGTAAGCTTTCCCTATTACCAGTGTCCATCACCATCTGGCGAACCCACTCCAACTTCTGAGGTACTTATATTTTACGTTCCCGTGTCAAGAACGAGAAGTTAATATTTTAGTCCGACTGACTGGTGTAGGAGTCGAACCCGCTACCTCGCCAATAGCAGACCGGAAGTTTAAGAGTGAGCGCTCTTATCCATTCGTTGACTTCTGCGAACTTTCGATAGAGCAGGTGCTGCTACAACGTAAAATGTGACTACATGGCTCAATGAACAACAAACGAATACAATGAAACGTTTCTACAGAAATCTTTATCAGTGAGCAAAAACCCTGAATGAAGTGAGTTCTGCAACTATACTGAACTACCGTTTTATAGCCGTGAAAATACAACAGTTCACGGCACGCTTGCGTGGGCCAATTAGCCAATTAGTGCCTTCTAAGCGGTTACAAGCACGTGCTCACTCTTAGACGCGACTAGCGACATACTTATCGTTGGTGAGTACTTGTTTTATTTATAAATATCGCACACGAAGGGATGTTTTTTGCCTTGCCCGTTATTTTCAAGGCTAAATAGCTCGCTTCAAGATAATAATCGTTGGTTTCTCTTTAACTGTTGCTTAGACTGTATTTGGGGGGCTCATTACGGATGCAATTCAGCAAAATACAACATTGGAAACGCAGCTACGGGCTATTTGGCAGCAGACGGAATTGCGTTGGTTTTTATACAATGGTATGAGTTCCGGTCGCTCAGAAAGCAATGGCAAACTCCGAACTTACACTTGTCAAGAAATCACAAACAGCCAAAAAAGCTGGGTTTGACTGCGACGTCCTGTAAAGGATATGTAACTAACTAGACTGTAGGCCGGCGTGTGTGGTTCAGGGCAATGAACAGTTTCACTTTACCGTATACCGGATTCGAAATCGGCCTCAGGCAATTTGGACGCAGACCGATTTGTGTTGATTTTTACAATGGTAGGGTGTTTGTCGTTCAGAAATCGAAGGCAAACTGGTGAACGTAAAGTTTCCTAGAAAATCACAAACTGTGAACATATGATGGGGTTCAT
Organism: Cepaea hortensis; assembly: GCA_963921405.1. Classification (NCBI taxonomy): domain Eukaryota; kingdom Metazoa; phylum Mollusca; class Gastropoda; order Stylommatophora; family Helicidae; genus Cepaea; species Cepaea hortensis. The sequence continues at coordinate 86,694,782 of OY992887.1, forward strand.
TGCTACGTCCTGTCAGGACAGGTAGCTTACTTTGAATGTAGACTGAAACGGAGTCTCCGTGGCGAAGTGGTCAAGTCATCTGGCTCGGGCCCCGCAGGTTGTTGGTTCGATTCCGGGCCGCGTCCTTCGATTCACGAGTACATTTTTTCGGAGACTCCTTGGGTCGTCGCTGGAGCTACGGAGTTCGTGCTCTGTGCAACGCTTTCAGCAGCCCGCGCTGCGGAAAGAGACTGTGCCATATGGAATAAAATCCGGTGCAATGAAATCGACCGTGTCGACTTTTAAGCGACTTTTTTTTTTGTAGTCTGAAACTGGTCCCATCACTTAATGCACGCGTGAACTGGTAGCATAGACACCCAAGCTTATCCCACACGCCTACCGAATGTTGTGTTGAGTGATACAGTGCCGAAGGATAATATACCGGCAAGTGTGACTTCCTTTGTGACGACATACGCCATCATTCTCCTTCTCATGACATGCCCACAGAATGTCTGCTTCTGATGCTAGTAACCAATTATCTTTGTGAGTTAGCTTCTTTCAAGATATCTTCATTGTTCTTTCTTTCCAGCCATGGTACTCTCATCATTATCCTATAAAAACCAATCTCTACACAATTCCTCACGTGTATGCTAATTGTCCATAATTTGTTTCCACACATCAGAATTGACTGAATATTGCTATTAAGAACTCTTTCCCTCACCTCGATTCACAAAGATAAATTGCAGAGAATACTCTCTATCTTGTGACACACTGCCTTTGCTTGGGCTAATCTACATTTAACTTCCTTAATTCATCTTCCATCTGCTGTTTTTCAGGGACCCAAACACTTAAATTGACTTATTTTAGATTTGTTCCATTCATTTTGATATTTCATTTGGATATACCATTTTTCTTTTTAACAACCATTATTTACATTAAATTAATGACAAACTACTGAACATAAATTTTCATTAAAAATCAACCTACGTTTAATCACAGCGTCCTTTAAAGAATATTATTATTTTTTTTTTTTTTTTTTAGCGGGAAGGAAAATCAATAGCAAACTACCGAGCGTAATCTTGCCTAGTACACCAACAGCAACTGAAAAATGCTGGTGTTCACTGCAACGTCCAGTACGGGATATGCAACCAAAAAAAATATTCAAAACGCCGGTTACCTTTTTTTTTTTAAATACAGCTATAAATAGAACAAACGGTTTGTAGACCACTGTTGCACGATAGTGATTGTACACTCTTAAAGGAAAGATAACGTTGCGAGCATTTTTCGGAGAGTTATACTGATCTAATCTCCATGGTGAAGTGACAAGGGGACGGTTGATGCAATGCACTATAGATGGAAAGATAAACAGAATTATTTGGTAGGAATCTTCACGATGTGTATCATCAGATAGATGTATTTAGACCAGAATATAAGACGCCGAGCGTGAGTAGCAACTAGGTGAGCTGCCATTTTTAGTAAAGTGAGAGCGTGATATCTTTTCAAAGATGTCTTGCTACGGAAGGTCTTCTGAAAGACGTGTTGATCGTTGTATGCCGAATTTCACGTACAAGAAATTATAGAGCTTCCTTGCTAAGAAACTTTAAAAAAAGTTAGTTGCATATCCTTTACAAGACGTCGCAGTCAATTCCAGCATAGTGGTGGCGTAGTGACTTGGTGTTAGCCAGTCAATCCGATGGTAATGAATTCGATCTCGGGATGGGTTCGAAGTAAAAAAAAAAACGACCTGGTCTCAGGCCGCCCCAGCTCAATATGAATATCATAAAACGTCTTGGGAAATAAAGGCGGCCCACTAAGATCTTTGTTAGAACAACACATTTTTATGTGGCGGCCACTGAGACACTTTTGTCAGCCACATGCCTTGGAGGGATTGTGTGTAGCAGATCCGGATCCTTGGAGGGATTGTGTGTAGCAGATCCGGATCCTTGGAGGGATTGTGTGTAGCAGATCCGGATCCTTGGAGGAATTGTGTGTAGCAGATCCGGATCCTTGGAGGGATTGTGTGTAGCAGATCAGGATCCTTGGAGGGATTGTGTGTAGCAGATCAGGATCCTTGGAGGGATTGTGTGTAGCAGATCAGGATCCTTGGAGGGATTGTGTGTAGCAGATCCGGATCCTTGGAGAGATTGTGTGTAGCAGATCCGGATCTTTGGAGGGATTGTGTTTAGCAGATCCGGATCCTTGGAGGGATTGTGTGTAGCAGATCACGATCCTTGGAGGGATTGTGTGTAGCAGATCCGGATCCTTGGAGGGATTGTATGTAGCAGATCCGGATCCTTGGAGGAATTGTGTGTAGCAGATACTGATCCTTGGAGGGATTGTGTGTAGCAGATCCGGATCCTTGGAGGAATTGTGTGTAGCAGATCCGGATCCTTGGAGGAATTGTGTGTAGCAGATCCGGATCCTTGGAGGGATTGTGTGTAGCAGATCCGGATCCTTGGAGGGATTATGTGTAGCAGATCAGGATCCTTGGAGGGATTGTGTGTAGCAGATCTGGATCCTTGGAGGGATTGTATGTAGAAGATCCGGATCCTTGGAGGGATTGTGTGTAGCAGATCCGGAAACTTGGAGGGATTGTGTGTAGAAGATCCGGATCCTTGGAGGGATTGTGTGTAGCAGATCCGGATCCTTGGAGGGATTGTGTGTAGCAGATCAGGATCCTTGGAGGGATTGTGTGTAGCAGATCAGGATCCTTGGAGGGATTGTGTGTAGCAGATCAGGATCCTTGGAGGGATTTGTGTAGCAGATCCGGATCCTTAAAGGGATTGTGTGTAGAAGATCCGGATCCTTGGAGGGATTGTGTGTAGCAGATCCGGATCCTTGGAGGGATTGTGTGTAGAAGATCCGGATCCTTGGAGGGATTGTGTGTAGCAGATCCGGATCCTTGGAGGGATTGTGTGTAGCAGATCAGGATCCTTGGAGGGATTGTGTGTAGCAGATCCGGATCCTTGGAGGGATTGTGTGTAGCAGATCAGGATCCTTGGAGGGATTGTGTGTAGCAGATCAGGATCCTTGGAGGGATTGTGTGTAGCAGATCCGGATCCTTGGAGGGATTGTGTGTAGCAAATCCGGATCCTTGGAGGGATTGTGTGTAACAGATCCGGATCCTTGGGGGGGGGGGGGGGTGATTGTGTGTAGCAGATCCGGATCCTTGGAGGGATTGTGTGTACCAGATCCGGATCCTTGGAGGTATTGTGTGTAGCAGATCCGGATCCTTGGAGGGGTTGTTTGTAGCAGATCCGGATCCTTGGAGGGATTGTGTGTAGCATATCCGGATCTTTAGAGGGATTGTGTGTAGCAGATCCGGATCCTTGGAGGGATTGTGTGTAGCAGATCCGGATCCTTGGAGGGATTGTGTGTAGCAGATCCGGATCTTTGGAGGGATTGTGTGTAGCAGATCCGGATCCTTGGAGGGATTGTGTGTAGAAGATCCGGATCCTTGAAGGGATTGTGTGTAGCAGATCCGGATCCTTGGAGGGATTGTGTGTAGCAGATCCGGATCCTTGGAGGGATTGTGTGTAGCAGATCCGGATCCTTGGAGGGATTGTGTGTAGCAGATCCGGATCCTTGGGGGGATTGTGTGTAGCAGATCCGGATCCTTGGAGGGATTGTGTGTAGCAGATCCGGATTCGTGGAGGTATTGTGTGTAGCAGATCCGGATCCTTGGATGGATTGTGTGTAGCAGATCCGGATCCTTGGAGGGATTATGTGTAGCAGATCCGGATCCTTGGAGGGATTGTGTGTAGCAGATCCGGATCCTTGGAGGGATTGTGTGTAGCAGATCCGGATCCTTGGAGGGATTGTGTGTAGCAGATCCGGATCCTTGGAGGGATTGTGTGTAGCAGATCCGGATCCTTGGAGGGATTGTGTGTAGCAGATCAGGATCCTTGGAGGGATTGTGTGTAGCAGATCCGGATCCTTGGAGGGACTGTGTGTAGCAGATCCGGATCCTTGGAGGGATTGTGTGTAGCAGATCCGGATCCTTGAAGGGATTGTGTGTAGCAGATCCGGATCCTTGGAGGGATTGTGTGTAGCAGATCCGGATCCTTGGAGGGATTGTGTGTAGCAGATCCGGATCCTTGGAGGGATTGTGTGTAGCAGATCCGGATCCTTGGAGGGATTGTGTGTAGCAGATCAGGATCCTTGGAGGGATTGTGTGTAGCAGATCCGGATCCTTGGAGGGACTGTGTGTAGCAGATCCGGATCCTTGGAGGGATTGTGTGTAGCAGATCCGGATCCTTGAAGGGATTGTGTGTAGCAGATCCGGATCCTTGGAGGGATTGTGTGTAACAGATCCGGATCCTTGGGGGGGGGGGGGGATTGTGTGTAGCAGATCCGGATCCTTGGAGGGATTGTGTGTAGCAGATCCGGATCCTTGGATGGGTTGTGTGTAGCAGATCCGGATCCTTGGAGGGATTGTGTGTAGCATATCCGGATCTTTAGAGGGATTGTGTGTAGCAGATCCGGATCCTTGGAGGGATTGTGTGTAGCAGATCCGGATCCTTGGAGAGATTGTGTGTAGCAGATCCGGATCTGTGGAGGGATTGTGTGTAGCAGATCCGGATCCTTGGAGGGATTGTGTGTAGCAGATCCAGATCCTTGGAGGGATTGTGTGTAGCAGATCCGGATCCTTGGAGGGATTGTGTGTAGCAGATCCGGATCCTTGGAGGGATTGTGTGTAGCAGATCCGGATCCTTGGAGGGATTGTGTGTACCAGATCCGGATCCTTGGAGGTATTGTGTGTAGCAGATCCGGATCCTTGGATGGGTTGTGTGTAGCAGATCCGGATCCTTGGAGGGATTGTGTGTAGCAGATCCGGATCCTTGGAGGGATTGTGTGTAGCAGATCAGGATCCTTGGAGGGATTGTGTGTAGCAGATCAGGATCCTTGGAGGGATTGTGTGTAGCAGATCCGGATCCTTGGAGGGACTGTGTGTAGCAGATCCGGATCCTTGGAGGGATTGTGTGTAGCAGATCCGGATCCTTGAAGGGATTGTGTGTAGCAGATCCGGATCCTTGGAGGGATTGTGTGTAACAGATCCGGATCCTTGGGGGGGGGGAATTGTGTGTAGCAGATCCGGATCCTTGGAGGGATTGTGTGTACCAGATCCGGATCCTTGGAGGTATTGTGTGTAGCAGATCCGGATCCTTGGATGGGTTGTGTGTAGCAGATCCGGATCCTTGGAGGGATTGTGTGTAGCATATCCGGATCTTTAGAGGGATTGTGTGTAGCAGATCCGGATCCTTGGAGGGATTGTGTGTAGCAGATCCGGATCCTTGGAGAGATTGTGTGTAGCAGATCCGGATCTGTGGAGGGATTGTGTGTAGCAGATCCGGATCCTTGGAGGGATTGTGTGTAGCAGATCCAGATCCTTGGAGGGATTGTGTGTAGCAGATCCGGATCCTTGGAGGGATTGTGTGTAGCAGATCCGGATCCTTGGAGGGATTGTGTGTAGCAGATCTGGATCCTTGGAGGGATTGTGTGTAGCAGATCCGGATCCTTGGAGGGATTGTGTGTAGCAGATCCGGATCCTTGGAGGGATTGTGTGTAGCAGAACCGGATCCTTGGAGGGATTGTGTGTAGCAGATCCGGATCCTTGGAGGGATTGTGTGTAGCAGATCCGGATCCTTGGAGGGATTGTGTGTAGCAGATCCGGATCCTTGGAGGGATTGTGTGTAGCAGATCCGGATCCTTGGAGGGATTGTGTGTAGCAGATCCGGATCCTTGGAGGGATTGTGTGTAGCAGATCCGGATCCTTGGGGGGATTGTGTGTAGCAGATCCGGATCCTTGGAGGGATTGTGTGTAGCAGATCCGGATCCTTGGAGGGATTGTGTGTAGCAGATCCGGATCCTTGGAGGGATTGTGTGTAGAAGATCTGGATCCTTGGAGGGATTGTGTGTAGCAGATCCGGTCAATATATCCAGATATTTCTTTTTGGCACTCGCTCGTTTTGAACTCAAGTGTAGTCTATACACACTTCTTCTAGTAGTGCTGGACTGAATTTTGTGTGTGGATTAGCTTTCCATATTACCAGTCTCCCTCACTATCCGGCGAACCCACTCCGACTTCACAGACACTGGTAATTTACGTCCCCAAGTCAAGGACCAGAAGTCAACATTTTAGTCCAACTGACCGGTGTAGTCGCTGACCCCTACTTTCTTGGTTCCTGTCTCCCCCTGCCTCTGCCTCAGCACAGCACACTGGATGTTTAAGAACGAGCCATCTTATCCATTCGACCTCGCTGACCTCCATATACAGACATTAATTTCCTCATGACGGGGAAACATTTGAAATAAGAACAGAATTGCCACAGGGTTGACTTTTGTCAAATTCGTTGTGGCACATAACAAGAAAATAAGAAATCATTACTAAGCCAGACACGCTTAGAAATCAGGAAGCGAAAACTGCAGCTCTATTTCTGCAAGCAAATAAGTAACAGCACAGGGCCCCATTTATAACGCGACATACTGACAGTTGAACGGGGCCTGAACAACTTTTTTCTTCAAAGCAGCAGCAACAGCAGCAGCAGCAGCCACCTCAGCCGCTACCAACAAGCCGGTCTACCTGGCCTAGGTGTTAACGTCTTTCTCCGTAATCCCGTATACTCTCGTGAGTGACGTGATGTGCGCGAGAATTGGTAGCTGTTCTCGCCGCGTCGGTAACTTGCAGGGTTTGTGGGCCGGTTGCTCAGAAAGCAATGGCAAACTACTGAGCGTAATCTTGCCTAGTACATCAACAACAGCAGCTGAAAAATGCTGGTGTTGACTGCAACGTCCTGTAATGGATATGCAACATAACATAACAACAGAAAAAGTGGAATCAAGAAATTAATCCCCAACTCCCTCCCGTATTGTGGTCTCCAAGCAGTTTCCTGCCATGGGTTAGTAATATAATAGCGACATCACATTTTGTAGACCGAGAAAGGGGAAATATGTGGCTGCTGCTGCTGTTGCTGCTGCTGCTGCTTTGAAGAAAAAACTTGTTCAGGCCCCTGTCAACTGTCAGTATGTCGCGTTATAAGTGGGGCTCTGTGCTGTTTCTTATTTGCTTGCGGGAATAGAGCTGCAGTTTTCACTTCCTGATTTCTAAGCGTGTCTGGATTGAAATCCAGCTTTCAATCTTTTGTGTTGAAAAGTGTTGATTTTCTTCTTAAGTAGCCAATAGATGGCCAACCTTTCCCTCAATTAGGCAAGCGACTAGCCCCGCGTCTGATCATGCTGATGATATCTTCTTCTTCTGCGTTCATATTGGGTGGGTGAGTGGGTGTAGGTTGGCTGATGTGTGTGTGGGTGGGTGAGTAAAATTGTGAGGGTGCGGGATGTATGTGTGGATAGGTGCGGATTGTGTGGGTTGACGGGGGTATGTGTCTGTGGTTCTGTGATGTGTGTTTTGCTGGGTGGTTGCGGGTGTGTGGGTGGGTGGTGGAGAATATGTGGGTGAGTGTGTGCGTGTCGGTTATGGGATGGGTGGGGGATGTATGTGTGGGTTGGGAAATGTATGTGGGTGGGGGATCAGTGGGTTTGTGGCGGCATGTATGTTTGCCTGAGTCTGTGTGAGTGCGTGGAGGTATGTGTGGGTGGGTGGGGTGTGGTGGGTGGGGGTTGTGTGGGTGGCTGAGGGATGTATGGGTGGCTGCGGGGTGTGAGGGTGGATGGGGGATGTGTCTCACAACATTGCAATATGCACTGTTTATGTTTACAACTTTCATTTGACAATGTTTTTGTTTTCCCATGTGAATGTACCATGCGTAATATGCATTGTTTATGCTTACAAAATCCATTTGACAATGTTTTTTTTTCCCTATGTAAATGTAACATGCACATTTGATGAATGAAAGATGAGTGATCGAAAAGGCCGAATGTAAGACGGGCCTGCGTGCCCAATTTGTTACCCTTTTAAAATAAAATTTGTTCGTTCGTTCGTTCGTTCATCCGGAGTTTTTTTTCAGGGCGTGATTGCGGTGTGCCTATTTACAGCAGAGCTGCGTTCTTGCGCCGTTAGGCCGACACATCCGACTTTTGCGGGCATTTGTTGGCCGGGTTAACCTTCCCGGGGATGCTCATGATATTATCAGTGCAGATCATTATCAACTTCGCCAGCGAGCCAAATTAGCCTTAGGTAGGAAAATACGCAGCAAAATACGCAGCAAAATAAGCAGAGAAAGACAAAGAGAGGTGTACATGGAAAGCGTTAACTGCTAGGCAACAAATAATAATAAAAGCAACATTAACTTAATTAAAATAAGATAATTCAACTATGATAATAGGACAGCAAAATGAGCAGTCATTACGTTTTAAGGGAAGATGAGTCGTAAAGACAACTTATCACAAACATCAGAAAATGGTAGTCATCGTTTTTTGGCCACGTTATGAGAAGACAAAAACTGGAACATGTTGTGACAACCGAAAAAATTTGCGGAAAGAGTGATAGAGGAAGACAGCGTGAGAAAATTCTTGACAGTCTTGTGTCATGGCACGGAAGGGAGTCAACACACGAATTAATGCATGCCGTCGGAGATCGCAATTTATGGAGAGGCATGATCGCCCACGCCAGCCGGCAAGGAACTGGATGATGATGAAACAAGATTGGTGAGTCGAGATGGCCGATGTGTGTACCAAGCCAGGTATTCGACGAAGAAGAATACTGAATTAACGAGTGAAAATGATTATTTCCATGTAACCCATCTTATACAGTAATTGTTTATTTGATTGATTACAAATGTGTAAAAAGAATAGTTTAAACATTTAGTCTTTAACGTGATGGCAAAAAATACAGTTTTATTTTTCTCCCAACATCAAATATCTTTAAACAAAGAAACCATGAAGAATTGGTTGCACGTTGTGTTGTCTGGCATGTTTCGCTGCATCTCGTCCGGAGCAGACTGTATATATTATATGAAGTGCAGAGATGAATCACTTGTCAGGCTGAAACACACAACGCACATAATTACTAATACTGTTCTAATGTGGAACATTGGTGGTAAAGTATTATGTCAGAAGTTGAGGGCATACTGCAGTGCTTCTCAACATATCAGCCATGGCACTCCCTGTAGGGAGCGCCCTGGGTTGGCGTGGTTTCCATTGGTATCAAGTTAAAATCTGAAATAACTACTTTATCTGTTCAGTTTTAACCCCCCCCCCCCCCCTCTCTCTCTCTCTCTCTCTCTCTCTCTCCCTCCCTCTCTCTCTCTCTCTCTCTCTCTCTCTCTCTCTCTGTGTGTGTGTGTCTGTGTGTGTGTGTGTGTGTGTGTGTGTGTGTGTTGTTTTTAAGTGCCGCGATGACACAGTGGTTATTGCACTTCCTGCCAAGACTGTGTCCCAGAAAGGCAAAGTAATTTTTGTCCGACCCGCACCAGACAATGAATTGTTTGAGAAGGAAAGATGACAAGGAAGGGACATGGCAACCCACCTCACATATCAGGATCTAGAATATGTGAGGATCTAACACTTTCTTTCTTTGTCTTCCTCTGCCTCTTTTGCTGTGTATTATCCTGCCCAATGCTAATTTCTTGATTCCACATTTTCTATTGACATGCCCAATAATGAATTTGACAAAATGTACTCCTGTAACTATGGGACTGCCTTTATGTTCTTCATACTTGAAAGTTAATTGCTTAACTTAACCTGTACAGGACGTGACATTTAATTCAAGCCTTTTTGGTTATTTGTGACGTCTAAAATGCTGGGGTTGACTGCTACGTCCTGCGAAGGACATGCAACTAATTTCTTTTTTAGTCAAGTTTACATTCAGTAGTTTGACATTGCTTTCTGAACGACAGGCACACATTCCATTTTATGAAAACCAGCGCTGGGCGGAGTGCTTCAAAATATGCGGGATTGCAATTGAATTCGTTAACTCCTTCGCCATAACGCCTGTTTTATTCCTGTACGTGTAATATTGTGCTTTTCCTTCCATGCAAATGGTCCAACTGCAGTTTTCTTTTGATACATCCAAAGATTACTTTTAAACCTTCTTCCCAAAGCTTGGCTACTCAAATAAAAGTTAACCTACATTTTAAAACACGGCTAGAGATTTTACAAGTTAACTTACAGGAACTGCAGAAAGACGTAGCTGGTCATGGGGGAATAAGAGTTTTAAAAAAAAAAGGTTGAGAATCGCTGGTTTTACTGAAACTCTGAAACACATATCTTTGAGAAACGAATAAGAAAACCAATATTCACATAAGAAATTGTTTTCTAGCTCGGGGGAAAACAACTTTTGCAAATAAAGATGAAAGGGTAAAGAAAGAGAGAACGATTACAGGAAGATTTCGTTAACAAAGAAAAGTTCAAGTAACATTTTTAGAACAGTGAAACGTTACTAATATTCCTGTATGAGATAATTCTTAGAGAAGTCGAGAAGGTTATTTTGTTTTGTAGCAATTTTTTGTTTTGTAGCAATTTATTTTTTTGGGGAGCAACAATAAAAACCAGTAGCAGTTATTTATTTTTGTGTGTGTTGGTTAACGTAATATTAGTGAAACGTAAAGAAACTTCTAACGTAATTTTCTTCCATTGTCCCCCTTCTTCTTTTTCTTCTCCCTTTCTCTTCTTCCTTCCTTCCCTCTTCATCTTCTTTATTTTCTCTTTCAAGGGGAGTTAATTACACCTAATGAAACACCTCAAAGGACAGAATGTCCAACTTCAGCACAGATTTGTGTAATATGTCCTTCCTCTAGACCACATGTGTCAAACTCAATGCCCGCGGGTCATATCCGGCCCACCGTACAATCATATCAGGCCCGAGAGGTCTCAACCGACGTACAAATATATTCGGCCCAAGAGAGAATTTTAGGCAAAAATATTTTTTTATGGTCACGATATAAAGAGCAAATCAAATTCCCTAATTAGCACCCTTCCGAATGATAGGCTACCTGAGAGCGTTTTCGCTTCGATCAGAATAAGCGAAAATAAAAGTTGTGTGGTGAGTCGTTATAGTTATCTAGCAACGTTCAGATGCTAGTTTTGGATTGGCGCATAAAACATGAAAGTAGTGTAATGCATGGATATTACATCACCTTTTCCAGCTACAGCTAACCTGATATCAATCAAGCGTCTGCCGGTAGAAGCACAATCTTTTAAACTCAAAGCTAGCCTTTAAAATGGCCAAGAGAAAAGTTGATTATGAAAATAGAGCCTTTCAAAAGGAAAAGACATTTTTCACAACGTATGTCAAAGTTTAACCAACATGAACCTGCCTTGGGACAAACTCTAACACCAGATGGAGCACCGGCAATGTGTGGCGAAAAAAGTGGATTAGTTGGAAGGATACGGTTAAAGATGCAGGAGAACTGTACTGGTGAATTGATAGCATATCCTCAACATGGAAGATGTAACGAGCATTGTAACACAAACTGTCAACTTTATCAGAGCCAAAAGTTTAAATCACCGCCAATTTCAGTCTTTTTTTTCAGGAAATAGAGTCGGCGTTCAGTGACATGCCTTATCATACAGGGTGCGGTGGCTAAGTTGGGGAAAAGTTCTCAGTATATTTCTCCAGCTGTTCGAGGACATCTGTCAATTCATGGACAGTAAAGGAAAAGATTCCACAGTTTTTCGTGACAAAAAGTGGAAATGTGAGTTGGGGTTTCTGTCTGATATAACCACTCATCTCAAGGACTTGAACCTGCAGCTCCAGGGGCGGGATCACATGATCATTGATATGCATGATGCAGTGAAGGTATTTCAAGTGAAGCTGCGCTTATGGGAGACACAAATGCACCAATGCAACCTGTCTCACATTTATTGTTGCCAGGCAATGTTAAACCAAGTAAATGCTATGGTGTTTCCCAATGCAAACTTTGCTGAAAAACTTAGCTTACTTCGCGCCGAGTTCGCACGGCGCTTTAGTGACTTTGAAGCACAGAAAAGTAATTTCAAGCTGTTTCGTAATCCATTTGCCATAGATGTAGAAACTGCACCTGTACATATGCAGATGGAGTTAATAGAGCTGCAGTGTAATGGGACACTAAAGGCAAAGTACGACACTATGGGGCCTGCACAGTTCACTGGTTTCGTTCCTGAAGAGATGCTTTGTCTATATGCGGCTCGAACCTTGAGCATGTTTGGTAGCACATATCTGTGTGAGCAGCTGTTTTCTGTGATGAAGATTAACAAAACATCACATAGGAGTCGTCTCACTGATGAACACTTGCAGTCCATCATGATAATCTCAATGACACAAAACATTACTCCTAACATAAACGAACTTGTAGCCAAGAAAAGATGCTAAACATCGTGCTCTGACAAACTGACATGAGAGTGAAAATGTGTATACCAATGATGTTTTATTATTGTTTAAAAAAGGTTTAATTTTCGGCTTATTGAATGTTTATCCTGTCTGGTCCGCAACCTTACGTGTGATTTGAGTTTTGGCCCGTTGAGCGATTGAGTTTGACACCCCTGCTCTAGACAGATTATATCCCAGTTAACGGGCTTCATCCACCCGCAAGTAGGTTTTCTTTCCTAACAATTTTGCCAGGACAGTGACTTTACGGTCTAATCTTTGCTATTTCCAGCTGCCGTGTGGTTGTTAACGTACATAAATTGCACACGGAGCCTCCCGTTTTTTCGTCCTTACCCGAGAAGGCTAGATATCTGATCTCACTACCCAAAGCGACCAATTAAACGTATGAGATTATTACATACTATTGATTCTTGTAAAAATTCCCAGCCCCAACCCTCGATCGAACCAAGTACCTTCTGATTCTGAGGCAGACACCTTAACCTCTCAGCAACAACTCACCCCCCCCCCCACCACACACACACACACACACACACACACACACACACACACACACACATACATACTTAACCCTTAAAGATTAGTTTAGTCGACGGATCAACATCACGGCACACGGGTGTAACCCATAAGTGCTCCGTTCTACTCCTAACTCAAGCCTGAGTCCGGAAAATCTCAACTCAGTGCACGAACTCCGTAGCACCGGCGAGGTTCCTGAAATACTTTGTGTAGAACTCAAAATTTTGCCCGGGCAGCGCCTTTAGGGTACTCTTTTTCGATTTCCAACTGTCAAGGGCATTTTTACGTGCGCAACAATACAAAAATCTCACGATCCAGAGACCAAGAGAAAGTGTTTGTTACTAGAAGTCCACATGAAAACATCCCGGCCCTCACCGGGGCTTGAACCCGAGACCTCCAGCACTCGAGGCGAACACCATACCGCGAGACTACTCAGCTCCCCCTTAGACTTAGACATTTAAACTTAGACATTTTCTGCACATGATCTTGGTGTGATATTTCAAAGAATCCCCCACCCGAATGCACGTAAACCTGGGTGTAAGTGAGAGCTAGTTTACCCGTTTCTGGGTTTGTTAGGTCACGTGAGTTAACTGAATTCTTTCTATACATCCTGGTGAAGATGGAGTAAATGAGACCATATTTGAGAGAACTAGGGAGAGAAAGGGGTGGGGGTGGGGTGGATGTTGGAACAGCTGTTAGATGTACAGGGAGAAAGAAAAGAAATGGACGTGTGGGTGAGGGAAAAAGTGAGATGGGCAGAGAGAAGAAAGAGTGAGTGGCATAAACGAATGAGTGAGAGAGTGAGAGAGGGAGTCTGTTAGAAAGAAAGATGGGTTAGTGAGTGGGTAAGATAGAGTGGACGAGTGAACGAGAGGAGAGAGGAACAGATGATGAGAGCACTGTGGGTGTGTGTGTGTGTGTGTGTGTGAGAGAGAGAGAGAGAGAGAGAGAGAGAGAGAGAGAGAGAGAGAGAGAGAGTTACTAGGCGTGAGAAAAGAATGAATGCATACGCGAAAGAACGTGTGAAAGAATGATTGAATAAAAGTGCGAGAGTTACAATTTTAGGGGGTGAATGAGTACATGAGTGAATATATAATTAAATGAGTGAGTGAGTGATACAGTGAGTGAGTGAGTGAGTGATACAGAGAGTGAGTGAGTGATACAGTGAGTGAGTGAGTGAGTGATACAGAGAGTGAGTGAGTGAGTGAGTGATACAGAGAGTGAGTGAGTGAGTGATACAGAGAGTGAGTGAGTGATACAGTGAGTGAGTGAGTGATACAGAGAGTGAGTGAGTGAGTGATACAGAGAGTGAGTGAGTGAGTGAGTGATACAGAGAGTGAGTGAGTGAGTGATACAGAGAGTGAGTGAGTGAGTGAGTGATACAGAGAGTGAGTGAGTGAGTGATACAGAGAGTGAGTGAGTGATACAGTGAGTGAGTGAGTGAGTGATACAGAGAGTGAGTGAGTGAGTGATACAGAGAGTGAGTGAGTGAGTGAGTGATACAGAGAGTGAGTGAGTGAGTGAGTGAGTGACAAAGTGACTGAGTGACTGAGTGACTGAGTGACTGAGTGAAATAGACGGTGGAAAACAAGAAGAGAGCGGACAATTTTGTGAGAAAGATGTGAATGACTGATGAGCGAAAGATCGTGTGGAAGAATGAGTGAATAAAAGTGTGAGAGTTACAATTTTAGGGGATGAATGAGTAAGTAAGTGAGTACATGACTGAGTAAGTGAGTGAGTGATACAGTGAGTGATTGAGTGATACAGTGGATGAGTGAGTGAGTGAGTGATTGAGTGAGTGAGTGAGTGAGGGAGTGAGTGAGTGAGTGAGTGATACAGTGAGTGATTGAGTGATACAGTGAGTGAGTGAGTGAGTGCGTGTTTGCGTGCGTGAGTGAGTGAGTAAGTGAGTGAGTGAGTGAGTGAGTGAGAGAGGGAGTGAGTGAGTACTGACTGAGTGACCGAGTGAGTGATAGAGTGAGTGAGTGAAATAGAGTGGGTGGAAAACAAGAAGCGAGCAGACAATTTTGTGAGAAACATGTGAATGATTGATAGAGTGTGTCAGTGATTGGGAGTGCATGGGTAAAAGAGTGAAAGCCTGAATGAAAGAAAATCTGAGAGATGAATAAGTCAAAATCTGTCGTCTACTGCCAATATAGTACCTTGCGGTGTATGGCAGAAGGTCTTGAGCCTGGGGAATTAAGGCCGCGTGGCTTGTGCAGTCACCGCGAACTGTGCAGGTTAGAGTTTTATATTTTGCCGCCGACAGAAACAAAAAACCTCCACACCTTACCGATAATTCGAACCCGGGTCTCCCGAAGGAGAATCCGCCATTCTAGCCTCTCGGCCAGCCCGCTCCTCGTCGACCAGAGTGAAAGTGCATAAGAAAGAATGTTAGGGAGGGAGTGAGCGAATGAGTAAGTAAGTGAGTACGTGAGCAAATTAGTGTGTGTGTGAGTGAGGGAGTGAGTGAGTGAGGGAGTGGGTGAGGGAGTGAGTGAGGGAGTAAATAAGTGAAAGTGCATAAGTAAGAATGTTAAGGAGGGGGTGAGAGAGTGAGTGAGTGAGACAGTGAGCGAATGAGGCGAATGAGGCGAGTGAATGAGCGAATAAGTGAGCAATACATCGATAGTGATCGACGTATTGAAAGGTATGGTTACCACATCCAGACTCAACTCGTTGTTTTCCCTCTGTCTTGGGTGCCCAAATGAAGCATGGCTCCTCAAACAACTCACACCAAACCCTTCTATCTTATGCCATCTTCTTCAGCTCCGTACATCATTCATCTCTTGCCTCCAATTCTCTTGTCCGTGTATTTCCAGGCCTCCCTCCATTTCTTTCTCGCAGTGGGTTTCAGACCACGATCTTTCTAGTTATACTTTTAGCAAGTTATTTTCGACATGCGGTCCAATCCATCGCCTCGGTTTGTTTCTGTTGATGTGCTGGAAGAAGAAGAAGAAGAAGTTATTGTGTCATATCATGTGTTAACTAAACGGAACAAATGCCAGTAATCAAATATACTATGTTTATTTATAGATACAACTGACCAGTAACTGACCAAGCCGTTGTAACAAATGGCCAAACTCTTACCTGACGTGGCTGTAGGGCCGTGCGGGGGTTTACCTCATCTGGTAAGTGCGTTTTTTTTAAAAACCTTTTTCTGTCACAGACCGCATGCTATTTACATATACTGAATAAACCTCTCTCTCTCTCTCTCTCTCTCTCTCTCTCTCTCTCTCTCTCTCTCTCTCTCTCTCTCTCTCTCTCTCTCTCTCTCTCTCTCTCTCTCTCTCTCTCTTTGTGCAAATATTAGGCCGAAAAATGGTTAATGAAAGGCGTGATAGTCAGCTTAAAATGACCATGGTAAATAATTGAAATTACTGTGCGAATATGTGTATATTTCAGCTTGAAGGATTTATCTAGTTACTGTACCTAATGTTGTGTGAATTCTGCAGTATATACCTGACGAGATGCAGCGAAAAATGTCAATCAATAAATCGTACATTCTATTGTTCGTCTCTTCGTTATTCAAATTCACTACGTTAAATTATTTACGGCAATCATTGAAACTTAAATATTGAGCACAACCCACCACTGGCAACGCCGATCGCATTCTGGTATGAACCTAAGGCCCATCCACGTCAATCTGGAAGCACTATACTCGAGTTTCGCCCTCGTTTGAGCTCGTCAGTAGTGCATATCCCTGACCGGATCCGGAAACAGTCCCGGATCATGCGTGTGAAGAGGGTGTGTAACCACGCGGCACACACTGGACGAAACTCCCGAAACAACCACATAATCAATTGATTATTGCTCACTGGATTTAGGAGGCCTGGTGTTCCTTGCCAGTGAGAAGTCCTGATCGTTCGGGTCCCATCGATTGACGGACGTCGGTCGCGGCGATTGGGCAATCTTGAGCATAGCCTACGATGGGTAGCGTTGTGATGTTCTGTTGTGATAATTTGGTGTGTCCAGTGTGTGCCGCGTGGTTACACACCCGCTTCACACGCGTGATCCGGGACTGTTTCCGGATCCGGTCAGGGATATGCACTACTGACGAGCTCAAACGAGGGGGAAACTCGAGTATAGTGCTTCCAGATTGACGTGGATGGGCCTTAGGTTCATACCAGAATGCGATCGGCGTTGCCAGTGGTGGGTTGTGCTCAATATTTAAATTTCAAATCCCGAAACAACCAAATAATCAATTTATTATTGCTCACTGGATTTAGGAGGCCTGGTGTTCCTTGCCAATGAGAAGACCTGATCGTTCGGGTCCCATCGATTGACGGACGTCGGTCGCGGCGATTGGGCAATCTTGAGCATAGCCTACGATGGGTAGCGTTGTGATGTTCTGTTGTGATAATTTGGTGTGTCCAGTGTGTGCCGCGTGGTTACACACCCGCTTCACACGCGTGATCCGGGACTGTTTCCGGATCCGGTCAGGGATATGCACTACTGACGAGCTCAAACGAGGGCGAAACTCGAGTATAGTGCTTCCAGATTGACGTGGATGGGCCTTAGGTTCATACCAGAATGCGATCGGCGTTGCCAGTGGTGGGTTGTGCTCAATATTTAAATTTCAAATCCCGAAACAACCACATAATCAATTTATTATTGCTCACTGGATTTAGGAGGCCCGGTGTTCATTGCCAGTGAGAAGACCTGATCGTTCGGGTCCCATCGATTGACGGACGTCGGTCGCGGCGATTGGGCAATCTTGAGCATAGCCTACGATGGGTAGCGTTGTGATGTTCTGTTGTGATAATTTGGTGTGTCCAGTGTGTGCCGCGTGGTTACACACCCGCTTCACACGCGTGATCCGGGACTTATTCCGGATCCGGTCAGGGATATGCACTACTGACGAGCTCAAACGAGGGCGAAACTCGAGTATAGTGCTTCCAGATTGACGTGGATGGGCCTTAGGTTCATACCAGAATGCGATCGGGTTGCCAGTGGTGGGTTGTGCTCAATATTTAAATTTCAAATCCCGAAACAACCACATAATCAATCATTGAAACTGTTTTTGCGACTGTTAACGCATTTCGAAACCTTCTGCTAATCAGGATGTAATCAATCTGGTTTCTAATCCTGCTGTCAGGACTCCTCCATGTCCATAATCTTCTTGGATATTGCTTAAACCAGGTTTTTCCGACAATCAGCCCATGATCTTTAGCCCATTTTATAAGTCTATATCACCTCTCGTTTTGTTCTTCCAAATCATGTTTAACTACTGTACATCCATCCATTTGATTTCCTACATTAGCATTAACGTCTCTCATTATGATGCTTTTTTCTGAATGTTTACATTTCTTCAAAGCATTCTCTGTGTCGTTATTAAACCCCTCTACACTATCTTCACTTATTTGAATTACGTTTATGTCAAAAGGTCTGCTGATTAACTTTACCAATAGAACGATGGCTGATTGACACTGCCCAATATCCTTTGACAGATTTTGATCCAAGATAATTGCTACACCTCTTTGCCTTTCCTCACCTCCAGAATACATAATCTTGAAATCCTCCCCTGTCTTAATCCGTATCCCTTTCCATCTCGTCTCACACATTACTAAGATATTAATATTCTCTCTTCTCATTTCTTGTTTGATGTTACCTAATCTTACATATTCTTAGTGTTCCAAATTTCCATGTTACCAACTTCAGTGTAACTGTCCTTTTGTGACGTTCTGTGATTTGACGAATCATGATGAACTAGGCATCTTTAAAGAAGGTAGTTTGCCATTGCTTTCCTGTCAGTGACCGTACTGGTCAGTGACCGTAGCCATTGTCTCTTTAAAGAGATCTTCTGCCTACCGTCGCGAAACTTGAGACCATGACCACCACTATCTGTCGCCTGCCTTCAAAATTCCATCCACTTCCCTGGTTTCTTATGAAAACATTCCTAAAACGGTTACGAACAACACCACATCGTCCCAGAAAAACACAACAGCGTCTTTCTAAGAAAAACTAGCAGCCTACGTTGCCTTTATACCGCTGAATAGGAGGTGCAACAATTGACCAGCGATAATTAGCAACCATGTGATGTAATCAACTACACGGATTACTCTGTGCTAAAAGGGAAAAGAAGTGCCTTGGGCTTCGTGACGAAGGCTTGTGGGCGGTGTTTAGTGCAGGAGAGCCTGGCATATGATACCACAACATCTAGTCTGAGAATGGAGGTGGAGCAAGTAACTGCAGCGTTCCGCTGGCAGGAGGACAAATACCATACGCTTTTCGTGATAGTAACGGACTCACAATGTATGATGAGAAAGGTGCAGACAGACATGCTTCGGGAAGAGTGGCAGACTCCTATTCAACAATCATAAATAGAGAGCATCTGTTGGATATTGCCCCAGGACATGCTGGTGTGGTGAGAAACGAGATAGCTGACAGATTGGCTGGATCTACACCATTTGGTGGGTTATTTGTTATTGATAAGACAGATGTGGCCGGGGTCCTTTGAAATCACGTGTATAGTACAGAAACACAGATAGATCATCACGACTTTAAGATAAGGTGCTGCAAGGAATAACCAGGGGATCTGGCGGACACTCGAAACTCCGATGAAAGGCCAGACACATAAACAGATTGCTGCTGGTAATATTAGTATTGAGACTCTACGCTGACTGTTGCAGATGGCGACGGAGCATGTTCTGAGTGCTGTGATGTTGGTTCTTGACTCAACTCAACTCAACTCAACTCAAAATGCTCTGTTGATAAGCGTGAGCAGTCATTGTTCGCCATCTCACTCGATCACCAGAGTCTTTGATCAGATCTGTTTTCTTGTCCTGATTATGCCATATGGCCAGTTCGTATGGGATTTTATCATTTTGCATCATCCTTGCTCTTTCCCCATCTATTTTGCCAGTTGTCACTAAGTTTTCAAGTTTATTTATCCTCATAGCGTGCTAAACATCTTGACTGATTACGTCAAGTTTATCTAATTAATTAGCGGTTTTCATTTGTTTTTGTTTTTGAGAACTGTCTCATTCGTTTTTCTGCTGCAAAAGACTTCGTAACAATTCATTGGAAGAAAATGGGAACAAACATATATAGCAACAACTCAGTATTGAAGAATATTCGTTAATAAGAAGACCCTACCAACCTACCTACCAACCTACCTACCTACATACCTACCTACCTACCTAATTATCTATCTACCTACCTACCTACTGTCTGTCTGTCTGTCTGTCTGTCTGTCTGTCTGTCTGTCTGTCTGTCTGTCCGTCCATCCATCCAACCATCCAGTTCATCCATCCATCCATTCATCCGTCCGTCCCGCTGTCTGTCTGTTGAAAATAAGGTTTGTTCGTTCTTTCTGGTTGTGTGCATCTAAGATAGTATGTCTCCGCATCTGTTTACTAAAGCCACGCATGAGATCACCTCAATAATGACTTAGTCTACCGCTATGTCGGAAACGAAAAAAAAAAAAATGACACCCAGAAGAAACAATTTCGATAGCAATGATCTATGAAATTACTTCCCCTTCACAAGTCGCGCCACCATTATCTCATTATCCCAAGGTTCTAAATTAAAGTTAGGGTGCTGTGTAGTGCTGACAATCTACCGGGTTTCCCCGAAAGTAAGACAGGGTCTTATATTAATTTTAGCTTTAAAAAGTGCACTGGGGCTTATTTTAGGGGGATGTCTTATATATTTTTTGTTCATATAAAAAAAAATCTACGTTTATTCATGTACAAAATTCTCCATCCATCATGTGCCATGCCGAAAAGCGTGGGCGGTCATGTTCTGCCATCTCACTCGATCACCAGAGTCGTGGATCAGCTCCGTGTTCCTGTCTTGACCATGCCACGTGGCCAAGCCATCCAGGTATTTACTTCTAGGTCTTCCCCTTGTTCTCTTCCCTTCGATCTTGCCAGTTGTCACCAAGTTATCCAAGTCATTTCTTCTCATAACATGCCCAAAAAATGTTGACTGTCTACGTCTAATGTCTCTAATCAGTTTACGATCTTCATTTGTTTCTTGAAGGACTTGTTCATTGGTTTTTCTTTCTGTCCATGGTATTCTTTGCATTATCCTCAGAAACCACATTTCCACAGCCATCAGCTGTTTTTCAGCTTGACTGCTCATTGTCCAAGCTTCACATACATACAAAAGTACAGGTTCTATGTAGCACTTCAACACTCTATTCTCGTTTCAATTGATATCTTTTTATTGGTCAGTATGGTTTTCATCTTGCAAAAGGCCACCTTCGCAATGGCAATTCTTGTTAAAATCCGGTCAAAGCATCTCACAACAGATGTTATGACTGTGCCGAGATAACTGTATCGGTTCACTTGCTTAAGAATATGCCCATTTACTCAAATATCACATTGTGGTATTTCTTTCTTCCCAGTGACGACCATAATCTGTGTCTTCTTAATATTCAATTCTGACCCTAGTTGTACAAAATTCTACATTTATTCAAATATACTCATGTCATCTCTTCTGGAACATTGTCATAACTCTCCAAATCTTGAATTCCGGCCCATTTCCTGTAGAGCCATTGGTCCCAGTCTCTCATGTCCAGCAATAAAGCTTTCCTTAAATGAGCTCTTCTTGTCCATGTAGCCTGCTCGTAGTGCATTTGTAACTTATTTCACACGAGATTATTGAATTATGAACCACGTCCGTTCATTATCAAGTGCGCACCAGTGGCGTCTGTACTCCGACTGGTCATTCGGCAACATGTCTCTCATTGTAGCTGACAATATCTTAACTAGGGCTTAATTTAGGGGCAGGTCTTATTTTAAAAGAATCCTGAAAACTCGTGCTAGGGATTATTATAGTGGTAGGTCTTATTTCGGTGAAACACGGTATGTACCACTTCGCAGATGAGGGGAGAGGTGGGGAGTGGAAGGGACCTAAATGTGAGACCCACAGACAAGCTGGATCCAAGTTTTTAGATCATGGTGTCTTATCAATAAATGTTACAATAAATGTTAAATTGTTTCTACAGTTCTACTAATACATTTACAATAAATGTGTTTTGTATAACAAGAAGATGGGTGCAGAATGTGGCGGATGATCTCCAGATGGGTGTATCAGACGCGGGACATCTTGCTTATGATCGAGAGGTTTTCCGGACGGTTGTTATGGGAGCGAGGTTCTTCAAAGGAAATGCTACTGAATGAATGAATGAATAACAAGAAGTCGCCATTATTCTCTTTGGACAACAAACGACCATTTGGCTGCGTTTGATCTTACCAGGGCCACATGCCGAGACGATAATCCGAATGACACACAGGGCGTGGGGACTTGATGGGGCGGCTCTGGTCCCTAAGGGAATAGCGAGCCCTTACAAATATTAATATCCTGTTCGCAGTGATGGACCCTAATATAATTTCTCTTTGCAGTTGAACGAGGTAGGGATAATGGTATAATCGAATCGAATAAAACAATTGAAAACAATCGGCTTTTGGCCAAGTTAAAAATGTAGTCATCTGCTCTACACTGTGATCTAGCCTTGGCCATCGGGAAGGCGGTCAATCGAATGACACACATTCACACATGTACGTGGAACTTTATGGGGCGTCTCTTGTCTCTGGGGAACCGCCAACCCTTTAAAAATTGCCTAGCAAGCACAAACAAATGCTGGGGTTGACTGTGACGTCCCGTAAAAGACATGCAAGTAACTTAACTAAATGCGTTACAGGTATGAATGATAGTACTTGGAGTATGAAAGAAATTATATTGAAAGATTTTACTATGCATGAGAATAGACGATCACTCAATCATCATCATCATCATTTAGTTATGTGTAGGTAATTGCACCATACCATAAATTCAATAATGACTGGCACCTTGCCGTCTTGATAGACGATAGTTTGTAAAATGGAGTTATACCTTTTCATAGCACAAAACCTGGGCTGAATTTAGAGACCATGTGTTGCCCATGCAGCATGATCCCTGTCTCGGCCTGTCTAGTTTACTCCAGTGGAAAGATAACACCAATACGTCTGGAACAAAACAAGCTGCAGACGCTCCGAATCAGCAAAGCAATGCTCTAACTGTTCGCCCTTTGAAGCGCGGACGCTCTTGTTCCCAACAAGGGTTTGCGTCTATCGCAGTGAGTTGAGTCAAGAACCGATATCACAACACTCGGGAATTTCCACACGTGCTCCGTCCTCATCTACAACAACCAGCGAAGAGACCCAATAGTAATGGTACCAGTAGCAGTCTGACGTAACCGTCTGGCCTATCCTTGGAGCTTTCAGTGTCGACCAGAGCCTTCTTCTACCCGTTCTTCTGTAACTATACATGCGATTTCAAAGGGCCCCGACCTCGTCAGCCTTATCATGCACCAATACCGCACTAAGTGGTACAGACTATCTGAGTGAGATAGATGTAGAGACTTTCTTTCTAGATCGGGTACCATAGTACCTTCTCTAGGGGTACTGTGCTGCGGAGCTCTTCTTTCCGCCTTGAAGCTAAACAACAGCGGGATGTTCAAGACCAGTACTGGGATTTCCCATCTCCGGAGAGGAATATTAGAATGTAAAACGGAGGTAGTATGGCACACCACGTAAGGGCATCTTAGGGTTAGTTATAGGCTGGTAATGATGAAAAAAGCTTACATAGACGCAGACGATGTGTCTCCATTTTTCTTCCACGGAAATGCTACTATCTGCGTGAACCGGGGTCTTTCTCTTCTTTAGAATATATGTCCGCGCTCTTTAGTTTTATATTGTTTCATAATTAAGCTCCGCCATATTCTCCCCTACTACCTTTCTCTGTTTTCTTGTATGTGCGTTATTTTTCATGATCTATGTTTCTGGGTAATATTTTGTCCAAATTCACACCGGGAAAACATTATTTCGTGTTTATTTATTATCTTTTACTTTGGAAAGCCCATCTTATATGATGTTTTGTTTGTTGTTTGCTTTCAAACCTCAGATCTTTAATTTAATACGTATATTTTTGGTGTATTCATACATAAGGAAAGGGTGGCGTATATGCGCGTACATATGTGCGCGAGTAACAATTCCACTCACGTTCCTGCTAACTTCATTCCTTTGCCGTAGTGAAATCGTACAGGCAATTTTGAACTCAAAAATGTAATATTGCTATTGAAACATAATTAGTTTCAAATTTTTTTTCAACAGAACACATAAATCTCTGTTAATAAAAGAACATGGAACAGGAAAAATGGTTTCAGACAAACCGGATTCTATAAACATGTTACGTTTACCACAGGGAGATAATGTATTTACTCCTCTGACAGCAAACAGAGAATAAAAGGGAGTTAATTATTTTAAATTTAGTGTCAAGGGGAGTAACCTTCAGTGAGACTTTCAAATATTCTTTTGTAAGGCAATTTTGCAGCTTTTCTAGTGCTTGTAATTTATTTTCTAAGCTTGTTATTCGTATACGAGCTCTTCTTCTTCTTCGTCTTCTTCTTCGTCTTCTTCTTCTTCTTCTTCTTCTTCTTCTTCTTCTTCTTCTTCTTCTCTTTAATCCCCCATTGGAAGATAGACTCATGCCAGGTGTTTTATCTTTTGATATCTATATGCTCCACATATTATTATTCCTCTGCGTTGCTGAGTCTCCTCACCATATGTTTTAGATCTCTTTCTATTTATTTGCCCTGTGGCATACAGAGAAAGGACCTTCTGGTTATCCTATTATCAGGTTATCTCAGAGTCATTTCCTCAACACATAACTGATCCAGTGCCAAACAAACAATAGGTTTGATCAAACATAATACACAATCATATGAACAAGTGTTATAATGTATATTTCCGTCCACTGAGCATTGCAACTGAGGAAGATACTACGAAATAAGGCACATAACAGGATGACCCTTGTATGGCAATGCATCGCCTTTCTATTAAAATGGGAGATCATATTTGGCGATATAGTTATTATATTTCAGTACCTAATCAGTTAATTCGCTGGAATAAGTATAATCTCTCTTTTCCATGAGCTCTACCCTGTTCAACCTGAGAAGTTATAATTAGGGCCCACTCCAGCCTCAGATTAATAATCCTGGAAGTGTATCAACCACATTTCGGATGTTGATTTGAAAGGTGTTATTGTCTATAGGAGGTAATAGCTATAAACATATTACGTTTAAGCTCTCTCCTTAAGCTGATTTTGTCGTACCATCTTAGTTCTTCAATTTCGCATACACTAATTAACAAATGTTTGTAGTGTATTAGCAATTGTCTTAGTCGCTTTCTCCGCGTTTCTCGCCCATACAACAGTCATGATTTAACGTTTTAGTTAAATATTCTACGTTTTGTATTAGTTTTGATGTATTTTGACTTCTACTAAGTCCTTTGCGTTAACTGGATTCAATGCCGAACAAAACGTAGGTTTGGACCAAATATGGTACTCGGTTAAATGAACAAGTATTATAATGTAAATTTTCATTCACTGGCCGTTGAATTGCGTGAGATGCCACGAAACAAATCACATAACACGGTGACTTTTGTGTGGCTATATATCGTCCTTCTGTCCAAATGGGAGGTCTCCTTTAGTGATATTATTATACTTCGGCATGAATCAGAATCCATGGGAATGTCGATATACGAAGCCCATAACCGGGCACTCTCACGAAGTTTATACTTCACCTCGACACCGCAAGGTACAAGAGGAACATGATGAGATGAGATGAATCAGTTAATAAAGGCTTCCCTTGCCGTTGTATTCTTACTGTAGTATCCCTGTCTGTTCCCCAGTCTGTGTGTACACTGCTGCCCAGCTAGGTGTATGCTTGCTTGCTTGCTTGTGTTCGTTGGCTTGAGCTCCAACGCGAAGTCCTGTATGTCGGATGAAGGCATCCTGTTGTCCAACATCAGTGTGATGTCATACAGGACCTGAGGTTTGCGTGAGTATCCGTTGTCCCATGTCTGGCTTATTGGTGTGCAGACTGGTGGTTCCTTGCCGTACAGGCAGACACTCTCCGACTTCGGAGGAATCGGCGATCCTACTGACTTTAGCCAGGACCCCGAAGGGACCTGTTGCCCAGGACGCTCGACGAGGACGCGTCAATAGGTCTTGGCCAGTATATAACCCGGCCCTGGTGCCTTGGAAACACCTCTGCGTCCCAGCTAGGTGTATGACTCAACCTATTGAAATGGCTTTTACCAAAAAGATATCACATGCTTGCTGCCTTGTTGGATTAGTCTTAGTGAATGTCCGTAAGACTTGGAACTCACTCCTACTGACGCAAACGGTGTTCATTGCTCAAACGACGCAAAGACGGAGCGACCGACCGACGACCATCGCAGCATTCATTCGTTCTCCACAGCATCTGAACGTCAACAATGCTGTAGTATTATATGTTTATATGGTTGCATTAGCACTGTACGTGTAAGGTTTCAACACAGTATCCGTGTTATTGCTGATGTCTGTGAGAAGTTGTTTGTGTAAAACACCAGATAATATCTTCTTTCCCGAGCAGACACCAATTAGCTTTGAATCTAGATTTGTCTGTCTGTTTTTTTTTTTTTTAAACACCGTGCTTTACTGATGATGAAACATACATTCCACGGTGTGTGTGGTGAACAATCTGATTCCACGACCACACACTCCATTTTTTAACTGTTTTAAAATGATTTGATGATATTGTCCCTTTCTGACCACGTAGCTCACTGGCTGTCCCTGTCTCATTAAGTGGGTTCCACAGAATTTCTGGGAACAAGTCTTCAGATCCTTGCCTGCCGGCCCACAGGTCACGTGTTTGAATCTTCATGGCGGTGGAACTTTTTTTCATTTTTGACCATGGCTCTTACTTCGACCCAGCTTGAAACCATCATTCATTATTATCATTATCTGATGATAAAGGACGCTGTTGCTGGATGGGACAGGCTTTGAGAACACCTGAGTGAAGTATAACAAGAATTTCCTGTTTCTGGAATTCACATGGCAAAATTAATTTGAAAAAAAGGAAAAAAATAATAAATTAAATACAATAAAACACGCACACACATAAATACACACGGAGACGAGAAGTAGAGACAGAGATTAATAACACGGAGAAGACATGGCCGGGACTGCATGGGATAAATAGGGATAGGACAAATATCAGTGAGTTAGTTGATTGGGGGCCTTTACCCCAGTGGGGGGAAAGAAGAGCGAACCTCCCATATGTGACGACATAACACGAATTTGTAAGGCCATGACACCACAAGGGTGTGGTATGGTGAACTTTGAGGATAAGTGCGAAGTAAAATTCTCAGCTGTACTTGCCCTTTCGGGTCGTTTAAAGAAATAAACGATTGTGCTAGCCGTGTGCCTTCTCAACAGTAACCGTGCCCCTGCCACTCTGTTAGATTGTAGTTGTAGTGTTACAAAGCTAGGGTATCCAACATGTGCAACAGGGAGAGAATTGTTGTTTGTCTATACCGGCTACCATTTCAGGACAAGTTCTATGAAAATGTCGAATACTTCAAGTTGACCTCTAACTTTCTATCGGGCTGGTATATGAAGGTGTGAAAAGTAGTAGTGGTAGTAGTAGTAGTAGTAGTAGTAGTAGTAGTAGCAGCAGCAGCAGCAGCAGCAGCAGCAGCAGCAGTAGTAGTAGTAGTAGTAGTAGTAGTATTAGTAGTAGTTAGTTAGTTAGTTAGTTAGTCGACAGATCATCCTCATTGCACATCGAACCATTCAGTCCATAAGTGCTCGGATCCCCTCCTCAGCAAATCCCGCAACGTGTAGCGGCTAACGACGCCAGTTCTGTGTTGGTTTATCAATCTTCTTTGGCTTCCTGCGTAGTGTTCTTGTTTGGCCACCCCTCTTTTAATTTGCTGCTCTCGCAGTCTGGCCATTGTTGTAGATTCACAGTCATCAATTGGTTCTCGCAAAAGTCTTACTTCTCGTAGAGCATTCAGAATGTCGGCCTGGTCCATGTCGCGTCCGCCCTCCACAGTAGCCTCACCTGCGAGCTTGTCAGCCCGCTCGTTTCCTTGTACTCCCGCATGTCCTGGCACGAAGATGAAACTAAACTTTGCCAGTCGAGACCGCTCCAAAGGCAGCAACCATTCTCTTCGGATCAACCCCTCCTATATCCTCTTGATCTTGTTCATTGAGTCGCTAAGGAAACAAGCCCTAGTGAATGTCTGTGTCTCGAGCCATGTTATTGCTTTACTTACTGCGATGACTTCCATGGTCAGGCTACTTGTGGTTTCAGTGAAAGCACCAGAGTCCTCCTTCACAATTCTCCCTCCGGCCCGAGCTGTAAAGGCCCATGAGCTTCTCACATGTCGGACGACCGACCCATCTGTGTAGATGACCGCGTCGCCGTCTAGCGAATTCTCGAAAATCAACGCTTGTACTTCAGCCTCAACAGCAGCCGGATTTTCATGTCTGCATTTTCTATCTAGTTGGATGCAAACTGAAAAGGATGTGCAGAAGTCTGTTGGCACTTGCACCCACTCCTCGCCAGGTTCTAAGTCCTCAAGTGAACACACCTGTTGAAGAATGTCTTCGGCTTGACCCATCCACGACCGTCCTCTTTTTAACCTGCTGCCCTTCACCTTCCTAATTTCACTATGCAGTGGATGTTGTGTGTTTGCGTTAATTCTGAGGTAGGCGCGTGCCCTGCAACCTTGTATTCTCTCTTCAATGGTTGGAAAACCAAGAAGGTAGCGCATCGCCTTGCATGCTGTATCTCTTGTACATCCAAGAATAATGCGCATAGCTTCATTCTGTATCCTTTCCATCCTTTCTATCTGCTTATGGCTGAGAGTCAGGATTGCCATTGCATACTCCAAAACAGACATGACCAACCCCTCGTACAGAAGACATAGATGGCGCTGCTCACAGTTTGCTGCCGCCATCACCCGCATCGCTGCCAAACCCCGCTTGGCCTTTGTTATCACCTGGTCTATGTGCACATTATAAGCAAGGCTTCGATCAAACCGTATCCCCAGGTAATTCATTGCCTGCGTTCTTTCCACCGTCTCTGAACACAGCATTACAGTTGGTGTTGGAGTGTTAACAATATGATTATTCAACGAGAACCAAGTCACTGTTGCCTTTGTTGGGTTGACCATTGCCCCAGCTTCATCACACCAAGTACTTATGCGATTGAGTTCGGTTTGTAGTTCCACAGCAACCTCCTCTCTATCCTTCCCCTGACGATACACTAAAACATCATCGGCATATGACAATGTCCTGCCAGGTCCAGTGATCTGCTCACTGGTGATTCTCACTGTGTAGGCGTTGAACAGTACCGGAGATAATGATGATCCCTGTGGTAGGCCAGGATATATTGTTGTTGGTTCCGAAGTCCGACTGCCACATCTAAAAACTACTTTCCGTTGGAAGAGGGCTGCAGCGATCCAACTAAGGAGGAATGGACTTACGTTTAGTTCGAGAAGCTGAAACATTAAAAAATCCAGTGGTACTCTGTTGTATGCGTCCTCAAGATCAATCGCTGCAGCAACGGTTTCAGTGCCTGAGTGGAAACCTCCATAGACATCCTGGGCAAAGACTGCTGCATTGGTCCAGGTTTCTCTCTTTGGACGGTACCCACCCAGGGTGGGTGGGAAAACACCTTGCCTCTCTAGTTGGCTTGATATTTTCCTGGCAATTACCTTCTCCAGCAGCTTGCCTATTGTATTCTGCATGGTTATAATTCGATATCCCTGAATTTTTTTGTGGTCTTTGTCAGACTTCGGCAAGGGAATCAGATAGCTGTGTAACCATTCCTCCTTGATGCTAGCACTCCCTATACTGTTGTTGTACATGTCTGCTAGTTTCTCTAGCTCATTGTCGGTACACCTATTTATGTCGTCGTATCTTATGCCATCAGGACCTAGAGCACTGTTTTTTGATCGTCGAAGCACAGCCTTGATTTCTTTCACTGTCACTGTGTCTTCATCCGAAGTGTTCTGGGCCTTGCATCTGTCTGAGGTGACCTCCTTGGCCAGATTTCGGCCTCCCATGTCTGTCTGGTTGCTTTGCTCAAGGTAGCGTTCAAAGAGGGCTTTGCCCTTGTCCTCGTCAGTCCTCTGCCAGATGAGGTCAGCACCTTGGAAGTCAGAAATGCTCTTATTCTTGACTACACCACTCATGCTTTTATGTAGTCGCCAGAACAATTTCAGTGACTTGTCTGTGCTTACTCTTTGACACACCTCTGCCCATTTTTCGCTTTTAACAACCTTGACCAGTTTTTTGAAGTAGCTTACTTTTGTGTGCATCTCTCTTTCTAAGTGCAAGCAGGGACTAGGATGACCAGTTCTGTTCTTCTTGGCATTTTGCCATCTCCTTACAGCACTACGCTTATCCACCCAACCCTCTCCACCTCGAAACTCCACCACGGTGGCTGCTCCCAGCTTTTTTTCCTGCCCTGAAACGTTCTGCGCTTGTCACCTCTTATTTTACTCACCACATCTTGCCCTGTACTGTCATACTGGAACGTCTTTACCTTTAGCTTGTGCTGCCTGGTTCTGCCTTTCTCCACCAGTATGCTGCAAGGGTGGTGGTCGCTGCCATGGTGTCCTAGGATACCCCATCTACACACTGTAGTGAGTGAAGGTGAAACTAGCGCCAGATCAATAGCACTGTCCTCATCGCCCGGACGGCTTGCTGTCCTGGTGACACAGCCACTGTTGATACAAACCAGGTCGATGGTTTCCAGTGCAGTCTCGAGCTCCTCCCCTTGTGTATTGGAGGAAGTGTTTCCCCATGATCTGCCTTTAGCGTTGAAGTCACCACAGAAAATAACATTTCTCTCGTGGCCTAATATGCCACTTAAGCACTGCCACTTCTGGGCGTCCACACTGGCATTGCGGGCATAAACATTAACCACCACGAATGGTATACTGGAATGAACTCTCAACGCCTGTATTTGTATATCGTCACTGTCCCAGCTGGACATGTCTAGCTCTGACTCCACCATGCTGTCGCGAACGAGAATCGCCATTCCCAGATGTCGTCTGTTATAGAAACATTTGAAGCCGGCAATTTGGAGTAGCTGATCGCCCAGTCTCGTCTCCTGGAGTGCTACAATGTCGTTCCTGTAAACTAGGGTTTCTAAAATAGAGCCCCGTTGTTTTACACTGGCACAGTTCCAATATAGAATACGGATATTCCTGAGTCCTAGTCGGTGACACTTGAGTCTAAAACGCCTCAAACCTCCACGCTTACCTTGCTTCTTTTTCCCTGCGTGGCTACCACGCCGCTTCGGTATGTTGACTGCTGACCGCACGAAGAAAACACGTTGTTCCGCCATGTTGAAAAAAACGTAAACACAGACTGAGAACACCACACATGCTGCTGAAAATTAACTCAAGGATGGCTTCGCTCGATGCACGAACTCCGTAGCACCCGCGCAGATCTTGAGTAGAAACTCCTGGTTTTACATCCCGGCACACCAATTACACGCAAGACATGAATCAATCCATCCCCTACGCGAAAAAGTTAACGAACACAAAACAACACGACCGTCCGTCGCCATCTTGAAACCGGAAACCCCCAGTATTAGTAGTAGTAGTAGTAGTAGTAGTAGTAGTAGTAGTAGTAGTAGTAGTAGTAGTAGTAGTAGTAGTAGTAGTAGTAGTAGTAGTAGTAGTAGTAGTAGTAGTAGTGGTGGTGGTGGTGGTGGTGGTGGTGATGGTGGTGGTGGTGATGGTGGTAGTGGTAGTGGTGATGCTTTTGTAGTAGTAGCAGAGATGGATAATAGATGACATGACCCATCGAGTGCCGACTGGTCTATAAAATTAATAGGCTAGCACCATATACCCAACACACCTCTAGACATGTACAAGAGTCCTTGACCTGTTGTTCCACGCACACATTGGCATGGACAACGGTAGAGCGACCTTGGCGGATTGAGCCAGGGCTGTTACGTTGATAAGCAATCCCTCCTGCCACTAGACTACCTCAGCTTCATAAAGGACTGCTATACTCTATTGTTTGTTTTCTCTGACATTCTGAAACCAAGTAGAGTCCTTCCAGTAGTATCCCTCATTCATTTCTTCTTATCTCTGTAGAATCAGGAAGCGCGTCCTTCGCCTTTGCCTCCCGTAACCCAGTTGTTGATAATATAAAATAACACAAAGTAATGCAGCTTTACAGAACAGAGTAACGAAAAATATAGGACGTTGTGGCCACAAGCTTTCACCGGCAAACAAATACATACACAAACCACAACATATAATCACGGAGAAGACCCACCAATGACTACATTAAGGCATAAGAACGAGATGAGAAGAAAGAACAGATGACAAAATGAGAACCACATACACGTCGTCACTAGAAGAAAAATGATAAAATGGCTGTGAAATGAAAATTGTTAAATTTTCATTCGCCATCTTATACATTTTCCTCCATATTCGCCCTTCTTTCACCTTTCTATTTACGCCCCCGTTATCTCTTTTGCTGTCTCCTGCTCGATATTTTTACTTTATTTCTCCTCTTGGTCGACACATCTGACTTCTCCAAGCATTTGTCGACCGGGTTAACCTTTCCGAGAGATATATATTCAAAGGTGCGTATGTGCTGATTTATTATTCACATCTGACACCCGTGTGTTGTTGTTGTTGTTGTTGTTGTTGTTGTTGTTGTTGTTGTTGTTGTTGTTGTTGTTGTTGTTGTTGTTGTTGTTGTTGTTGTACATGAATATTCGAAGGAAAAAAAATTCCTAGTTATCTCAGAATCTCAG
The DNA here is from genome assembly GCA_963921405.1 of Cepaea hortensis. Lineage (NCBI taxonomy): Eukaryota > Metazoa > Mollusca > Gastropoda > Stylommatophora > Helicidae > Cepaea > Cepaea hortensis. The sequence goes on from OY992887.1 coordinate 86,727,148, forward strand.
GTTGTGATGTGTAATGCAATGCTTACCTCCCTTGACCACAATCACAACCATGTCATGTTCAGCGACAGTTGTCTCCACTTAGTGCCATGCGCTTCAAAAGGTTATTTGCAATATTCCGCTGACAATACACTGCCATGCCAAAGTGAAACTGCGTTAATCATACAATTATATTATGTAAGTAAATTCTACAATCGGTTTCTGCAGTATAGGAGTGGTGACCGCAGTGTTTGAAGTCGGCCCGCGGGCACGTAACAACTAAATACGACGGAAGGAATCGACTCAAAAAGGACGGGTGCAATATTTGCGCCAATATTCCCTCCCATGTGATCTTGGGTGAAAATGGAAGCCGCGGTACTGTAGTGGCTAGCGAGCTTGCCGCCGGTCACGTGGTCATGTTCTCGAATCACCATCCACACGGGAATCCACCCTCCCCCTCCCCCTTTTTTTAAAACATAACCTGCTCTGTGGCAAGAGGGTTACGAATGCAATTCGTAATCCCGCATTCCGCTTTCGAAATACAGCTGGGGGAGATTTGGAAGCAGTGTGTCTTCGAATCCCCATTCACGTGGGATTATCTGTCTGTCTGTCTGTCTGTCTGTCTGTCTGTCTGTCTGTCTGTCTGTCTGTCTGTCTCCCCTTGCCTGCCCTTCTTTCCAACTTCTCCCTTTTCCCTTCTCGTGACATGCCCAAAGAACGTGTAGTGTCCTTTTCTGGATAGACTGAGCCGTTCTCTTTAGAGTTAATTTCTTTCAAGACATTTTCATGACGCTTCTCGTCCACCTATGGTATTTGTATCGTTCATCTACTAAACCACATCTCTTGTAGTTTCCATTAAGCCCTCTCTAATCTGCTAATTGTTCATGAGTCACTTTCGGATATCTTAATTGACTCGATATCTCTTAAGACAATGGTTCTCAACCGGTAGGGTTTCCATGGGGGGGGGGGGGGGGGGGGGGGGGGGGGAATGAAGACCATTTCAAGATCGCGTTAATACAAGAACGATTACTTAATATTGTTTTTCCCTTCATACTTTACAGTTATGTATGTCTCATCCTTCTAAAATTAATTTTATAAAGTAAGTAGACCCACAAATCATGTTTTATGTGGATGTCTAGACTTATTTTAGTATATGCTATTAAATTTAACTTCCATTTTTACGTATACTGTGCAGAGGTGGGGGGATTTTTAGATAGGAAATATGAATTGGGGGGGGGGGGGGAATGACGTTCTGAAAATATGGTGAAGGGGGCACGGGCCAAAAAAGGTTGAGAACCACTGTCTTAAGAACACTTTTCCTCACCGCAACTGACACATATTTATTAGACAAAATATTCTTCATTTTGTGAAAAGTTGGTTTTGTTTGGGCTTTTTTGTTTTTGACATTTAATATGTTTAACATTCGTTACGTTTGCTGTTATCATAGTACCCCAAAACAATCATTCATCGTTATTTTTTCCAGACTTGTTCCATTCGCTTTGATGTTGCATTTGTGAAGAGTTCCCCCCCCCCCTTTGTAATTACCGTTACTTCTGTTTTGTCTAGGGCACAAAGGCGTTTGTTTTTGCTGTCAGTTGCAATTACGAGTATATTTATCATATATAATAACTGCTATTAGTTGTCTGCGAACAAAACAGTGCCATCAACATATGTTAAGTTGTAGATCTATATGTTATAAAGAATACCAACCAAGGACGCATTTTTTTTTTCCAATTGACCTGGAGTCTCGGGTGTGTCCAGCCTAAAACAGATACAAGCAAATGTCCTGGGAAGCAAAAATGACCGCTGGGATCTTGACCACATTGTCCACCAAGTGCCGCTTAGCCTATACAAATATGAAACAAGCAGCTATGTCTGGGAACAGGGGTAACAGTGGCTAGCATTCTGACCTGCCGGCCAGGTCATCGTGTGGTCGATTCTCCAAAAAGGCCGATATCTGTCAAACTGTCACTGTCATTTACTGTCTATATATATGGCGTATTTTTAATAACTGTGCAGTGTTTGAAAATATTGCCGGTCCAAGTTTTGTAGTCACCCTCTGTAAAGTTCATGCAACATAATAGGTAAATACAAAACTTGGACCGGCAATATTTTCAAACACTGCACAGTTATTAAAAATACGCCCTGTAGTACCTTGCGGTGTATGGCAGGGGGTCTTGAGCCTAAGGAATTAAAGCCGCCTGGCTAGTGCAGTCGCCGCGAACTGTGCAGGTTAGAGTGTTTTTTTTGTGTGTGCCCCGGACAGAAAAAAAAATCCACATCTTACCTTATAGGTGTATATAACACCTTATATTTCTATGTCAGATTTTGGTGTCCCCACTTTCTTTGATATCACCATTGTTACTGTTTTCTTGATATTCAAGGAGAGTCCTTTCTTTGCACTCTCTGTTACTACAATGTCCAACAATTGTTGTAGGTCTGTTGAATTATCCGCCACCAATACTGTGTCATCTGCATAGCGTATATTGTTTATATTATATCCTCCGATTAGTATTCCTGGCTTCTCTTTGCCCTCTCTCATTATTACTTCTCTATATAGGGAGAAAAGATCTGGTGACAAGACACACCCTTGTCGTACTCCTAGCTTTATCTGTTTGTAACTACCCTCTTTATTTCCCATTTTAATTGCTGCTACTTGGTTCCAGTATATATTCTTTATTATTCTTAAATCTTTCCCATCAATGTTGATATCTTCCAAAATTTTAATCAGCTCATCATGTTTTACTTTATCAAATGCCTTAGTATAATATATGAAGCATAAATATATGTTTCTCTGTTTCTCTATTGACCTTTCTATTAGTGTTCGTAAAACATATATTGCATTGTTTGTACCATTTCCTTCCATAAAAGTAAAACCATACTGTTCTTCACTAATTTCCATTTTTATTTTCTTTCTTGTTCTGCTCATTATAATTCTGAGTAGAAGCTTAGTGACACAGGCGATAGGCGTGTTAATAATTGCATGACCCATCAAGAGCCGACCGGTTTATACAGATTTGGGACTAGTATCATCCTCACAATAAATCTGAAGGCGTGGAACATTGGGTCTTGGCTTGGCTATTACATTATTCCTGCTGTTGGTGAACCAGCAACCTCTGGGCAGTGTTATATACTCAATGAATTCTGACTGTGGTAAATCCCCAGCCGTCTTTGTCTTTTCATTTCAGGATGTTTAAATGTGATTTAATTGCGAGAAGATCGACGTCACAGCCATATGGCTCGGTCTCTTTTCACAGGGCGGCCTGTCGAAAGCCATATGGTTCAGTATCTTTTCACAGGGCGGCTGTCGAAAGCCATATGGCTCGGTCTCTTTTCACAGGGCGGCCTGTCGAAAGCCATATGGTTCAGTATCTTTTCACAGGGCGGCCTGTCGAAAGCCATATGGTTCAGTATCTTTTCACAGGGCGGCCTTTCGAAAGCCATATGGCTCTGTCTCTTTTCACAGGACGGCTGTCGAAAGCCATAAGACTCGGTCTCTTTTCACAGGGCGGCCTGTCGAAAGCCATATGGCTCGGTCTCTTTTCATAGGGCAGCTTGTCGAAAGCCATGTGACTCGGTCTCTTTTCACAGGGCGGCCTGTCGAAAGCCATATGGTTCCTCTCTTTTCACAGGGCGGCCTGTCGAAAGCCATATGGCTCGGTCTCTTTTCATAGGGCAGCTTGTCGAAAGCCATGTGACTCGGTCTCTTTTCACAGGGCGGCCTGTCGAAAGCCATATGGTTCATCTCTTTTCACAGGGCGGCCTGTCGAAAGCCATATGGCTCGGTCTCTTTTCACAGGGCGGCCTGTCGAAAGCGTCGCACTAAGCACGGACTCCGAAGATTCAGCCTTGACCTCCAAGGGTCTACGAGAAAATTACGCTCGTGAACAGTATGATGGAGTTTGGAATCTAACCCATAACCTTCATAGGCACTCAGTTTAACCACGAAGACACCCCCACCCCTCCCCAGTGTGTATTCTAATATATTGTTTTCTAGTTTCTGTGTTAATAATATCTTCCAAGTCATATAGTTGTCTGTTTATACACTTGCCTATGAACATTAACTGCAACAGCTAAAGCAATGAAAACCAGTGTGGGTTGAAACATTTCTTCTTCTTTCGTTCGCTAAGGGACATATCTTCTTCCTCTACTTCATCTTTTTCTCCATTTACTTCAGTGAAGTGTTGGTGGGGAGGGGGGGGGGGGGGGAGAGAGAGAGAGAGAGAGAGAGAGAGAGAGAGAGAGAGAGAGAGAGAGAGAGAATGTAAAGGTCTTCTATGCGCTCTTTCTAATGCTCTTTGTAAGTTGGTATTTATTTTTGTAAGGCTGTACTTGATACCATCACTCCATCTATTACGTGGTATTCCCCTTGCTCTGGTATTACTTCAATGTGGCTCTTTGTGGCAGATAGTGCCAGGGCTTTCTTCTATCCCACACACTAGTACAGTCTTCCAAAGGCCGCGCGGGTCTTGAAGATTCTTGCATTCACTTCGTCATAAATTGTAGCTTGGGACAAAGTGCTGCGAAGATAGGTGGGATTGTCCGCAACACTGTGACCATTCACTTTGATATTCGGCACGGTGTGATTAATGCCTGGAGCTGGCTGGTACATAACTACAGTCTTCTCCAAGTTGATATTGAGCCCAAAGTTGGCACAGGCATGTGAGAAAGCTGAAACATTATGTTGCATGTCCGCCTCTGAGTTGGCATATAGAGCGCAATCATCAGCAAACAGGAGCTCTCTGATGGTGTCGCTGTTAGTTTTGGCTTTAGCTTTCAGCCTTCTGAGATTGAACAACTTTCCATCCATGCGTAAGTTGATGTCTATTCCAATGTCGTTGTTCTCGAAGGCATTCGTCAACATAGCTGAAAACATGAGGCTGAACAGTGTTGGTGCCAGGACACATCCTTGCTTCACTCCATTGGTGACAGGAAAGGGTTCAGACAGTTCGCCATTTTCCTGTACTCTTGCCTGCAAACCATCATGAAATAGCCGCACTATTCGGACAAACTTTCGTGGGCAGCCTTATTTCGCCATAATCTTCCACAGTCCTTCTCTGCTGACCGTTTCAAAAGCCCTTGTAAGGTCAATGAAAGTGGGGAACATTTCGGAGTTTTGTTCCTGACATTTCTCTTGCAGCTGCCTTGCAGCGAAAATCATGTCAACAGTTCATCATGCTTTTCTGAAGCCACATTGACTCTCAGGAAGAAGACCTTGGTCGAGATGGGCTGTGAGGAGATTGAGAAGAATTCTGGCGAGTATCTTCCCTGCAATTGAGAGCAAGGAGATGCCTCGGTGGTTGTCACAGGATTGGCGGTTTCCTTTACGTTTATAAAGGTGGACTATTGAGGCGTCCTTGAAATCTTGTGGCATGGTAGTAATGTAAGTCGGGCTCCATCACCTCCTTTTGTGGCGCACATCGCTTTTGCGCCACAAAGGGCGATAACTCCGGGTTTTTTAATTTCCACCTCAAAGGGCGATAACTCTCCGGATTTTTAAAAAAAGTCAAGGGCGATAACTCGTTTTTAATAGGCGTGTGTCCGAGTAGGTGTGGTCTAGTGACGTTAGGTATGTGTACAACATAAAAAATACAACATTCAAAATAACAAACGAGTCAAGTAAGGTATATGTTTTTTTTATTAAATCATATATAGAGACAATACAATGCATATTAAATAAGTAATAGCATAGTCGAGACATTATCACTGTCAACCTTTCTTTTTATATACAGATAGGACAGAGATGCACGATGTTGCTGATATGTATATACAGAAGAGTCTTGGGTCTTGAACCCTATATTGGTCCCCCCCCCCCCTTGGTGTTTGGGTAGTGAGTACTTCTAAAAATGTGTCCTTGTTTAAATGCGTGTTGTGGTTTATGGTCAGACCTTTGGTATTGATTTTATCATAATCTCCGACACAAATATACGTCTTACTACATAACGACACCATCCCCTCCCCTTCATATTCTAGTTTAAAAAACCCGGGGGTTCTCTTTTCATAGGCTTTGATAGCCACACAGTCCTGACAGGTAGTACTAGGGGTAATTCTATGAACAGGGCAGGTTTCAGACGGGAATCACTGATTATAGACTCTGTCATATTCTTCTCGTAGGTGTGGTCTAACTACTTCAGAGAGTGAGTCGGCGCTAAGGGCCAAATATAGAGTGTCAGTGTCCATTTCACAAAGCTGAAAGTCGTCTTTAGAGATAAATTTGTCTAGAAAGTCATAATAAAAAGGTAACATGCGCAGCTTGGCATACTGATAAATGGAGAAACCTATTTGTAGAGGTAGATCCCAGACTGTTTTCTTCTTTAGGGTTTCAACTTCGAAAAGATCAGGTGTAATACCAGTCATGGTTTTGAACCTGGGGTTATTGAGTACTTTGGTCGTGTCTTTTCCGTGACAGTAGGAGACATCGGTATGTTTGGCTTTATTAGTTAACGTTTTACCATAAGCGGCGTTACCTAGCAATTTCATTGTGTCTGCTGTAATACTCTCAGCTGGATTTTTGTCCCCTTGGCGACGGGCATTAGAAACTGTTTCCCCAAATTGTTTAAAACAACTAACCGGGCGATACTCTATTGTCTGGTAGATGTGTGTAACCACCAACCCATGGGCTAGATACCATTTTAAAAGAGGGGTGGCTAATAATATTTTCTTCCCGAAATAACTACTAATCAAAGTCCGTCGTGGGGTACTCAGTAGTTTATTTTTTATGGCGTATTCTTTCATAAATTCCCCAATATCGTCCCTCGACACTTCTGTGTTCTTGAAAATAGGGGGCATTTCGGCAAAGGACTCTTGTAAATCAGTCGGGGTCTCTATATCGCACTCAACCAACCCGAAAAATGTATCACTTTTTACAGCATCAATTATCTGGTTTTCACTCAAAGATCCCCAAGGAAGCACTGACGGTGGAAACGTTTCCCGTAAGAAACACTTGATTTGTGTGTTTGATCTCTTTAATCTTTGCCACTCACACTCCCAAATAACATTAACTGTCACCCCAACAGTTTTTTCTAGATACTCATGAATGTTACATGTATTCTGGTATAGTTCTTCTAGTGGTTTCTTATTAACCGGATTAATAGTTTTCCCAGCAGTTAGACGGCAAGAGGGGTGCCCATGGAACAAACACCCATGGAATTGGTAAGCTGTATTATTCTTTTTATCCCACCCATCTACTCGAATGTGTCGATCACCGAGTTGCATCTCATGGCTATTGAATTGGGTTTTTAAATCTATATTTTCATTATGTGACACCCAACTTAACCACTCTCGACACTGACGTGTGTATTTGTGTAATCTATGGGCTCTAAAACCATCCTCGCGACTTCTATATATGGGGAAGTCTGTTGGCATATCTTTCACCAGAGACCATAGGTATAAGGCATTCGCATCAAACCCTTTAATACCTTTTACCGGCTTATTACCCCTGATATGGGTCTGATTGATCTCGTGGTAACGATGAAAAATGATACTCGGCCCACCCACTATATTGTCTCGTAACAACTTGTGTACCTTCTCCTCCTTCTTCGAACACAAAACAAAAGAAACATCTTTATTCATGGTGTTGAATAGGTACTGTAGAGTAATACCGGGGACAGAGATGGCCTGCTTACACATGTCTATATTTAAATCGGCATAAAAGGCTACTTGTTTGTCCAGGGCTTTTAGAAAGGGGGATACGTCTTTGATGTTGTACCAAATTAAAAAATCCCTCAACGTAGTTATCTTATTGGCGGTCCAGACTTTCTGACAAACGGTGTATTCTACCTCGGAAATGTTACGGTTTTTAAGTCTTGAAAAGAAAGCTGTATGAGGTGGTAACTTTGTTTCTTTTAATTTGTCTAAATCTGTTATGAATTCGTAAGGGAAATAGCCTTTTGTCTCTTCAATACCAAAAGAGGCCAGATATTGAGAGTAACTTACACCCGGGACCAGAAAGTTGGAGACATCAAGGAATTTCAGTCTTTCTGTCGCTATGCACATGAAATTATTATTTCTTTTGACTATAAACTTGAATGGGTTAGCCTCCCGATCAAGGAAATATTGTATCAAATAAGGTTTCAGGAGGTTAATGTCATATTTTCCGCTATTCAGTCCAAACAGTGGTAATTCTTTCAGAAAGGTGTCGAGCCTTTCACTTAATTTTGGGTGGTCACCTAATTTTGCAAAGACTGACTCGAACTGTTTTAGTAATAGCTCATAAGACCTATCAGCTATGTCATGGAGATAGTCCATCATTTCGTTTACGAGGACCTGTGGATCACCTGTGGTAATGAAACATTTAGGGGTGTCGAACCCAGGGACATTAGAGGCGACCGCACACGAGAGGGGGACGTGTCTGACTATAAAGGTCGTCGACTTTGAATCAGCTGGTAAATTTGCAACGGAGAAGAAACTTTCCATGTCGTAGCATGCTCTATGTGGGAAAATAAAGTTTACGTCGACGTCAAACCCGTGTTCACATACCAATTCCAAGATGGATTCAGTGGGGCGATAAATCCCGCCTTTATATGTTTCAATGGTAGCTATGCCTTTACACGTAAGTTCGTGGGGTGTCAGTCTCTTGTACATCTTAAACAGTTTACCACATTTCCCACAAGAAAAACATCGAGCGGCCCTATTAATATCAACAATATACATGAAATGGTTTTCATGTAGAAGAAGATTAAGTATGTCTTGATTTGTACTACTACTTCTAATTTTCGGAACTAGATGTTCCTCCTCTGTAAAACTAAACACATTTATTTGTATGTTAAAGCAGGTTTCCAGGGCAGGTAAATCAACTAAATTGACCCCGGTGAAATGTTTGTGAGATTTCAACCCTTTATAGCGCACCCATTGGGTGACCAGTTTTCGTGTATCTTTTCGTATATTTCTAACAGACCCTGTTCTGAAAACAGCCAAGGCACGGAACAAACAACTATTATCGTTATAAACTCTACCGTGTTCGTCGCTCTGAAGTGTATTAATAAATTTGTTTTGTGTTATATGGGAGGGAATTGATTCTAAACAACAACCAACAGGGAATTCTACCAGTTTATAAACATAAAAAGTGATACTGGGAATTGTTTCAACAAAGTATTTGGTATCTGGTCTAGTTAGTGTCGCTGAATTCACAAAGTCAACAGTGTTTAGTTTGTTTACAAAGGCCTCGAATTCAGATCTATTCTTCACTAAGAAAGGTAAATCGAACAACGAAGAGTTATTTGGACTGGCATGGTAGAACCGTAGGGCTTGTGTCTCTCTATGTCTCAAGACTATGTGCAAACTGGGGATTATTTTAAACCGTGAGTTTTGAACATTAAAAAGCGGGAATAAACGAAAACTCCAATCTGTTGTCATATCACTATCTGGTCGATTAAAAAATGTCCATTCACAGAGATACCGACCATGTCGTATGTGTGATTTAAGAGTGTCCCAATGCTCATTGTACACTGCTCGAACATCTAGCGGTAATTTCTGTAATGATAAATATTCAGTAGTTGTTTTAACACCAGAAGTTCCTGGCTGCTCGTCTTGGCCCATGGCACGTAGTTGATCAGATGTCGACAAGGTATCTGTTGATGGTGCGTCACTTGGTGTGGTACCAGCTGATAGTTGAACATCTGTTGACAAGGTACTTGGTTTTGATGCATCACTCGGTAAGGCACTAGATGTTTGTTGCTTATTATTAGTAGGCGACAGGTTATCGCCCCCATCAACCGACAGGGCACCTGTTGTTGTTGGTTCTGCGTCAGTCCCCAAGTGACTATATGATGATAGGTTTGTCATGTTAGTTGATGTTATTTCAGTGTCTGTAACTGACGACACTCTGTCGTTTGACGTTTGTTGTTCAGGTATTTTCTGACGTTTAACAGTAGATTGGTCATCTGTGGTCGGATCTCTTCTTCTCTTGCGACTTGGGGTCTGTTGATTATTACCAGACATGTGGTTAGATGATGGTTGCCTGGCCGAGACGTTACTTGATACTGGTTCATGTTCAGTCTTTATGTGTCTCCGTAAGGCGTCTTTTCTGGTATACATACGATCACATAAATCGCAATTGAACTGTTGTGTAGAATGAGTAGTCGCAACATGTCGACGTAGATCAGCAGGTCGTGTGAAGGTTTTATTACACAGAGTACACATATGTTTCTGTGTAGCTGACATTCTGGATAGACCACTGGATAAAATGACCGAAGTAATTGTTTCTGTTATTCAGGTAAACAACACAGTTTGTAAGACGAAAAATTTAGTCAACTAGTTGATTCATAAATATGTGTCGTTTGAGTCTGTTGTAGATAATATGGCAACTGATTAACCATGTATTTGGAAATATCACAGATGAATTATTGTCTGATTGTGGGCGGATAATAATGGTAATGTCTTTGGGTAGATATTTAAGTAAGAACTCCTTGTACAATAGTGATGAACAAAGGCCAACCAGTTTTATAGTTTCTGTATCAGAAGACACGCTTGTTAAAGTCCATTGATTTTAATATCCGTTGAATCAAAACATCCTTCTTCATTGACTGCGAAATGAGAAAAGACTTGGCCTTCCTTCCGTCACTGGTTTTGATACTGTCTGCATGAGAGAGGTGTATATCTGAAATGAACAACGTTCTGTCAATAAGAATCAACCAATCAGAACACAGATAACATCAAATCACATATGGCATATCTCCTGTAGTGGTCTGAGGGACATTTTGAATCAACCAATCAGAGACCAGATAACATCAAATCACAAATGTCATTTCACCCTTAGAGACCAACAATCTGACTGGCCTGACATTTTGAATCAAACAGTCAGAGAACAGATAACACCAAAGCACAAAGGGTATATCCCCTGTAGTGACCAACAATCTGACTGCCTGACATTTTGAATTAACCAATCAGAAAACAGATAAGAAATTAACACAAATGTTCTTTCCGAGATGTATGTCATGTGACCGGAAGCCCACTTTGGTCATTTATGTCCATGTGTTCCAGATGTATGTTTCCAACCCGAACCACCACCACCTTTGACCTGGTGTAACCCACTTTAAAAATAACCAACACCGTTACACAGACCGATGAAGAGTCATACATCTCTAAGACACCAGCAGTGGTATGACATTGTTTAAACCATACAGATAGAACTAACCACCCTTATAATACACCATTGATTTGTAATAGCTATATATCGAAAAGTCCCAAGTCGGCTTCTCAAATATACATCGAAGCTGATCTGGTAGGCCTAACACGTGGCACTATTTTCACTTTACGTAGTAAACATAAACTATTTTACTAATTAAAGTTTGTTTTAAATGAAACCGGAGGTATTCTAATGTGTGAACTTTGAAAATTAATTGTCTTAAGGTTTGTTGCCACACCACATATGTGTATATAAGAAAGTATGGTCGATTCCTGGTTGATCCAGAAATCTAAATGTGTGCACACATGCTACTACCACTCAGTAACATAGCCTTTGCAGAGCCTCGTTCCCATAAAAACCCGCCGAAAATATAGAAAAAAAAAATTAAAAATTCTTGATCACAACCATGATGTCCTGTGTCTAATATAACCATCTGGAGATCATCTTCTTTTAGGCCTCTTCCAAGACATATACCTCTCTGTTATTGCTCTGTCCAAACTTTCATGACGTTTCAAGTGACCAAAACACCAATTTTCTTTGCTTGTCTTTAAAAAAAACCATCTTCAATATTCTTGACCTATGGATGAGTTTGTTCTTTTTACCCAAGATATTCTTAGAACCCATTAATAAAATTTATATTCAAGTGCCTTTATGACGTGTTTAGTAAGTGTCTCACAGGCGTAAGTTGAATACTCTTAAAAACATAATTTTCTGTAGTTCTATCTGTCCCACTCTATTAAGTTGTTTTAGTCTTTGAAGAGCAATTGATAATCGATTAATTTCTTTCATTGTGTCACCATTGTTGGTAATCAATATATTCGAAAGTTCCCACCACCTGGTTGTTATAGGGTTCTTGGCAATGTTTACCGAAAGCACATTACTTTCCTTCTGGACAGTGACTATTTTAATCTGTGACCATACTGATGATCTATCGGTCCAGACCATAACCAACAACAATATGTTGTTACACTTCATCCACCTGCTTCCATGGCTTCACATAACCATGATTCGGGTACGCCACCCAAAAGTGCTCCATAGAAGAAAGAACGATACCCTGTAATCGGGACTACCATACACAAGTAAATTTTAGGCCAATCTCTCAGAATATCACACACACACAATCAGTCATACACACTCTCATTGTGAGTTCTTTATAGGCTGTCTGATCGTTGTGCTAACATTAGAGGTCTTAGAGTGACCAACAACAACAACAACAACAACAACAACAACAACAACAACAACAACAACAACAACAACACAGCCAGACATACAGACAGACAGTCAGACATATAGATAGACATACAGACATACTTTCAGTCATAGGCGCAATCACTAACACAAACCATTAACAGATAAATGAATCAACAAACATGAAAACACAGCCCGAAAGTTCCCCAATCACATTACATTCTTACTTTTCAATCCTTGTGCTCATAATATGGTGAATTTTAGATTTATTCTGATGACATCAATCTGATTATCATGTGGTTACACATCTATTCATACAGCATGTCGCTAAGCGGTCATGTTCTACCATTTCACTCGATCACTAGAGTCGTGGATCTGGTCTCTGTAGAGATGTGGTTTCTGAGGAAAATGCAAAGAATACCATGGACAGCCAGAAAGACCAACGAACAAGTCCTTCAAGAAACAATTGAAGATCGTAAATTGATTAGAGAAATTAGACGTAGACAGTCAAAATTTTTTGGGCATGTTATGAGAAGAAATGGATTGGAGAATTTGGTGACAACTGGTAAGATCGAGGGGAACAGACCAAGGGGAAGACCTAGAAGCAAGTACCTGGATGGCTTGGCCTTGTGGCATGGTAGAGACAGAAACACGGAGCTGATCCACAACTCTGGTGATCGAGTGAGATGGCAGAACATGACCGCCCACACTTACAGGCATGGCACATGATGGATGGTTGTTCATCTTGCTAAAGGCTACATTTCCTGTTACGCTTCTTGTAATCTCTTCAAACCATTGCCCAACAGAACTGTTCCGAGATAATTGTACTTGTTTTCCTATTTACTTGTGGTGCTTCCTTTTTCCTAATAATCTGTGTCTTTTTAGTTCTAATCCTAGTTGATCACGTCTACTAATTGTTGCAGGCCCTGTTCATTGTCTACAAGCAAGAATGCCTATGTATTGAAGTCCCGTAATAATCTTTTCATATATTTCTGGTGTACAGGGGAAAAAACATCACTGTTTCACACCTCTTTTAATAGGGTGACAGTGCCCTATAACATTATCAATCCATATGACAGTTTTGATTTCTATGTTTTTCTTTCCCCAGCCGTTTGTAGATTTTCAAACATATCTAATTTGCCGTACTCTATTGCCTTATCAACGTGATAACATTCACAACTGTTTTTTTTTTTTTTTAACTTGTGTGTTAAAAGCCTTGTGTATTGCTTCGTGTGTTATTTTACATTCCTTTGAAATAACGAAATACCAGCAGCGAAAATAACGCAAGTGAAAACAGATCTTGTCCCGTGAGCCCGCTTTTTCCTGTGCTCGCGTGGGCGCGTGCCTTGGGGAATTTATATGAGAAACCAGAAAGAACCCACAAATACTATTCGGAAGATATAATGATACAGTTTTGGGGGATAGATAATGCAAAAAAGATCTATAATTGTTGGACATTGTAATAATAGGGAGTGCTCTATCAAGAAAATATTAATAATGGTATCAAAAGAAAGTAAATGTTTTGTTTTACAGGACATCGCTGTCAACAGCTTTCAGCTGATTTCTGGGCCAGATTACACTCAGTAGTTTGCTTTCTGAACGATCGACTCACATCATAAGTATGAACCAGTGCTGATTCTCACAGTGGTCACGTTACTTACGGAGAAAAGTGTAACCTCTTGACCAGGGATACCAACAGTGGTGACACCAAATGTGACATAGAAACATTCTTAACCAAGTGGATAAATTGCCTAGGGGGAATTATCAGATGGATGATATACAAGAGATTAATGTACAGAACAAGATAAATTTTAGAAAATGAAAAAGTAATGTAAGAGAGTGGTAAATAGTTTTGGTGTGTGGGAGTGAATGTTGTAACAAAAAAAAAATTAGAAGCAGCTGGTTTGTAAGGTGAATTTCCTGTCTGAGTAACAACTAGAAAAGAAACAACTTTCTTCGATCATGTAAGAGACGCATGAACATCGTGACAACTGTTATCTCAGTAACATACCGAGATTAGAAATTATGGTAGTGGTATGTCAGCAAAGTTGATTTCAGAACACCAAAGACAGCGGCATGAATGCCCACACCATTTGATGATGATAGTGTCAACCAAGTTGATTTCAGAACACCAAAGACAGCGGCATGAATGCCTACACCATTTGATGATCCCAGTGTCAGCAAAATTGATTTCAGAACACCAAAGACAGCGGCATGAATGCCTACATCATTTGATGATCCCAGTGTCAGCCAAGTTGATTTTAGAACACCAAAGACAGCGTCATAAATGCCTACACCATTTGATGATCCCAGTGTCAGCAAAATTGGTTTCAGAACACCAAAGACAGCTATGTGCGGCGTGGTGCCCACGCGAAAGAAATAAACAAGTGTGACTTTTGTACAGAGCGAAACGAAAAAATATAACCATTCGTTCACTCAAAACATGGCGAAATTTAGATTTATTCTGATGATATCAAAATTAAATCTAATTATCGTGTTAGTAAAACACTTACAAGGCGAGCCTCAGTTCGTCTGGGCTGGCGAATAAACACACCGCAGTGTGACCGGTGTTTTGTTAACAAGCGCGACCATCCGAGAAAGCTTGCCAACACGCCCCCCGGACAAAATTCGCAACGGAACGAAATTACCAACAAATGTGCAACATGCTGTGTTTATAATATCAATATCTCTTGATATATTTCGTAAAACACCATCAAAATTGGTTTTTGAAATCAACGACATCATAATCTTTCATTTGACTATAAGTCTTAATACTTTTGACCTATCAAAAGTTATTTTATTACACCTTTAAGGCGTCATACGACGCGTACTTGTTCCGATTGTGCATAAATAAATAATTTTTTAAAATATATAAGAATGGTTTATTATGCTATAGTGCCTTTTAAAATAATTAAAACTTGGTATTATTGAATATTACAAGGTTCCTTTTTCTGATATTTGAGTCATTTTGTCTAAATCTGACTTTCCCCCAAGTAGGCATAGCACAGTTTTTACATATAAATTATGTTACTTTTTATACAACTGAAAACCATACTTTATTGGTGTTTAAACATAATGGGGGAGTAATTTATATATTTGTCTACTATGTTTATAAATGGCTGTTCTAGAAATATGTTTTGTCTATCGCTGTAATTCTTATTTTTACCATCTCCGACAGTCACACTTGAAACGTTGCTGTTGTATCTTTGCTTTGTAAGATCAGCGTTACCAGAATTAATAGCTTAGTTGATAAAGCAACCGGCCCGTATTCGGGTGGAAGTGGTTCGATCCTCGAAATGTGAATTTTTTTTATATTTTTTTTTATTTTTAAAATTCGTTCGCAAGCGTTAAACCGCTGTTCATCAATATACCGTTGTCTACTATTTTTTCTTTTTGGTATCTCTTTCGTTTACGCACCACAGGTAAGAAGATAGACACTTTGTAACGCCGAAAAAAAGAATACATTATGTTTCATGTCGGTAACCGCTCTGGGTCTATCATTATCTTGTATCGCTTCTTCTTTCGTTCGCTTGAAATATGTCTATAATTGCGATATTGTCTCTTGTATAAATTTAACGATGTTTGTTGATAAGACTTCTCACTCAAGTTTGTAACGAAAAGACATAACAAAACACTACCAGCTTAGTTATTAATTTTAAATAAATTAGATGGGGTTTTTGTGTAGGGCAGTACTTCTTCAGTCATCGTGTGCCATGTCGGTGGGCGTGACCAAACGTGGTACATTTTACCATGTTGATAAGTTTAATAAAACAGAGTACCACATGCAAACCTGTCAATAATTGTATTGATAAAATCGTTTCTTACGGGAAACGTTTCCACCGTCAGAGCTTCCTTGGGGTTCTTTGAGTGAAAACCAGATAATTGATGCTGTAAAAAGTGATACATTTTTCGGGTTGGTTGAGTGCGATATAGAGACCCCGACTGATTTACAAGAGTCCTTTGCCGAAATGCCCCCTATTTTCAAGAACACAGAAGTGTCGAGGGACGATATTGGCGTATTTATGAAAGAATACGCCATAAAAAATAAACTACTGAGTACCCCACGACGGACTTTGATTAGTAGTTATTTCGGGAAGAAAATATTATTAGCCACCCCTCTTTTAAAATGGTATCTAGCCCATGGGTTGGTGGTTACACACATCTACCAGACAATAGAGTATCGACCGGTTAGTTGTTTTAAACAATTTGGGGAAACAGTTTCTAATGCCCGTCGCCAAGGGGACAAAAATCCAGCTGAGAGTATTACAGCAGACACAATGAAATTGCTAGGTAACGCCGCTTATGGTAAAACGTTAACTAATAAAGCCAAACATACCGATGTCTCCTACTGTCACGGAAAAGACACGACCAAAGTACTCAATAACCCCAGGTTCAAAACCATGACTGGTATTACACCTGATCTTTTCGAAGTTGAAACCCTAAAGAAGAAAACAGTCTGGGATCTACCTCTACAAATAGGTTTCTTCGTTTATCAGTATGCCAAGCTGCGCATGTTAGCTTTTTATTATGACTTTCTAGACAAATTTATCTCTAAAGACGACTTTCAGCTTTGTGAAATGGACACTGACTCTCTATATTTGGCCCTTAGCGCCGACTCACTCTCTGAAGTAGTTAGACCACACCTACGAGAAGAATATGACAGAGTCTATAATCAGTGGTTCCCGTCTGAAACCTGCCCTGTTCATAGAATTACCCCTAGTACTACCTGTCAGGACTGTGTGGCTATCAAAGCCTATGAAAAGAGAACCCCCGGGTTTTTTAAACTAGAATATGAAGGGGAGGGGATGGTGTCGTTATGTAGTAAGACGTATATTTGTGTCGGAGATTATGATAAAATCAGTACCAAAGGTTGACCAAAAACCACAACACGCATTTAAACAAGGACACATTTTTAGAAGTACTCACTACCCAAACACCAAGTGGGGGGACCAATATAGGGTTCAAGACCCAAGACTCTTCTGTATATACATATCAGCAACATCGTGCATCTCTGTCCTATCTGTATATAAAAAGAAAGGTTGACAGTGATAATATCTCGACTATGCCATTACTTATTTAATATGCATTGTATTGTCTCTATATATGATTTAATAAAAAAACATATACCTTACTTGACTCGTTTGTTATTTTGAATGTTGTATTTTTTTTATGTTGTACACATACCTAACGTCACTAGACCACACCTACTCGGACACACGCCTATTAAAAAACGAGTTATCGCCCTTGACTTTTTAAAAAATCCGGAGAGTTATCGCCCTTTGAGGTGGAAATTAAAAAACCCGGAGTTATCGCCCTTTGTGGCGCAAAAGCGATGTGCGCCACAAAAGGAGTTGATGGAGCCCGACTTACACTACTCATGGTCTCGTTCTCATATGTTTGTAAAGACTTGGTGAAGCTGCTCTATTAGATCCGGCCCACCTGCCTTGTATATCTCTGCTTGGATGGAATCAGGACCAGGCGCCTTACCGCTGGAAAGTTGCTGGATGGCTTTCTTTACTTCCACTAAGGTTGGCAGATCATCAAAAGTATTATTGTGGGAGCTTGAGGAAGGCAGTTGATTGTTTCATCATCGAGGGAGGATGAGGAATTTAAGATGTTGCTGATATGCTCTGCCCAACGTTGAATGATTTCTTTCTTATCGGTGACCGGTGTTCTCCCATCTGCACTGAGGAAAAGAACGGTGCCTAGTGATGTAGGACCATAGACCGCTTTCAGTGAGTTGTAGACGTTTTTCATATCATGTCTGTCAGCAAAGCCTTGAATCTCATCAGCTTTGTTGCTCAGCCAGGAGTCCCGCATGTGCCGACGTTTCTGCTGAACTACTTTCTGGATGTTATTGAAGGTATCTTTTTTTTATGTTGATTTCGGGTCTTTCAAATATGCCTTGTGGAGGAGACGTTTCTAGGCCAGCAAGTGGCTGATGCTATATGAAGTTGGATGAAGAATGACTTGCGCGATGAATTGGAATAAAGTGAGGAAGAGTTGCGCAATTCGTCGGCCTCACTCTCTCATCTGAGTCTATCTGAGTCCAGTGGCAAGACAAGTCAAGACGTCTGGAGACGAATGCAGGTGCAGCGCTTTGCAGGTAAACTCCGTCTTTCCCGTTGAATCATCAATGATTTTTTCCGCGCAGCCTACCGAATCCTGTCTTCACATGCTGAGTAGGCATACCCTGATTCACCGATAGGTTTGACGCCGAATCGGGTACCCTCGCCTGGTTTAGCCAGCCTGTCACAGCTGTTGCCCGGGGGGTCGCCGCTGTCGCATGCTGACAGCTACTAGGAGCTACAGGCGTGAGCTGGATGTCAGGCTTGGACCAGTGGGGGATGTGCCCTGAAAAGGGCATGATAGTCATCCTTACCAAAGGTACTACCAATGCCTGACACCCCAGACCCCACAAGGCTACGCAAATATAAAAGAGTTAAGTAAGTAAGGAACCTCTGACAGATCTTGCAAACCGGTAGGGAATTAACTTGATACTAGACAATACTGCTCACGAATCACGGAGGAAATTGAAGGAAAGGCACTAGTCACAGGCGCTGGAACTTCAATTACTCTTCCCCACTAAGCCTAAGTGGAAGACAACAACAACAACAACAACAACAACAACAACAACAACAACAACAACAACAAAAACAAACGTGTGTCCCACGTGAATAATAAATCAGCACATACGCACCTTTGAATATATATCTCCCGGAAAGGTTAACCCGGTCAACAAATGTCTGGAGAAGTCAGATGAGTCAGACCAAGAGGAGAAATAAAGTAATAATATCGAGCAGGAAACAGTAAAAGAGATAACGGGGGCGTAAATAGAAAGGTGAAAGAAGGGCGAATATGGAGGAAAATGTATAAGATGGCGAATAAAAATTTAACAAAGAATTGTTTTCATCTCTTTGAAAGAGTGAAACAAAACTCTTTCTGGTTTGACTCTGAAACGACTTCCTCCATCACGTTAGATACCAACATCTGCTATCTAGACATCAAATGTGCACGGCAATGATTAAAGGATTGTGCAGAAACGGGCAGTTCTTTGATAATAACTTCGGGAGAAATAAAGCGTAACGAGTGAAAGCAGATCTACTGAAGTTATTTATATATGTATTTATCTTTTTAGTCTGAAATTGATAATACGCATACATACATACATACATACATACATACATACACAGATGGGAACGGAGCACGTATGTGAATGTCCCGGGTGTTATGATGTAGGTTCTTGATTCAACGCAACTCAACATACATAGAGACAGGGGGAGGGAGAGAAGGGGAGAGGGAGGGGGAGAGAGGAAGAGAGAGGAGAGAGAGGTGGGGGATAGAGAGAGGGGTGAAGAAGGGAGAGAGCGGGGGAGAGGGGGAGAGATAAAGAAAGAAAGAGAAAGAGTTGGGGAGGGCGAAGGAAGAGAGATGGAGCACAAGATTTAGCAAACACAAAGTAAACTATTCAGTACAAACAGAAAAGAAAATTTAAAAAACAATCACTACTAGAACTATCTATATTCTATGTGAATCGCTAGATAGCTATTTATATCACAGTAAATTGCTCGCTAGCGGACGCGCTAGCGAAGCTGATAGCTAAATGCGCTGGTAATGTCGTGAGCACGTCTGGTCTCGTCTCTTGCCAAAGAGAGAGAAAAAACATGGCCACGAAATCCTCCTCCTCTCAGGCCTAAAAAAATGCAATCGAGCTATGTCATCATAGGAAACAACTTCGCGACAATGTATTACTATTTTAAATTGCTCTTTGCCATCCCACTTATTTACACTGCTTTTTTCTTCCCCTTCATCCTGCTTCCCCTATAATGTCTTTCAGAGTCCAGTTGGACAGAACTTTCTGGACAAGGCTCTTCTGTGTGATAACGCCATCACATGTTGTAAGCCTGACAGCAAGAAGGAATAGGCGACCAACCAATCTTTTTCTCATGTATGTGGTAACTGATATTGTTTTCATCACAGAGCCTTCCTACCATTTCAGTTTCCCCTCGAACCATCTCCATTGATTATTCAATCATCAACATCATCATCATCATCCTCGTCGTCGTCATCATCATCATCAACATCATTATTATCATCACCGTTTATCACATACCCCCACAGGCATCAGACTGCGTCATTCTGATCACGAGTGCAATTTTCTCTGAGACTCCCGGGGGTCATCGCTAGAGCTGCGGAGTTCGTGCTGTCTGACGCTTTCGGCAGGCCGCCCTGCTGAAAGTGACCCTAAGAACCGACATCCTTGCACTCAGGACATTCCCATACAAGCTCCGTCCTCTCGTTCTACAGCCAGCGAAGAGTCTTACTACTAATCGTTCCGATCGCTTTCTCACTGAAAGTTCTCCTGGTCTTCCCTCTCAGTTTTTAGATTCTTCCAGAACTCCTATCGATCAGCCAGCCACAATCCCATTCTTTCCATATACGGGTTTTTAGTCTGTAGCCCCACCTCCCCCCCCCCCCTGGACCCACAGGCGCACGACCACCTCTCCCTTGTCCAAATTTAATCTACCACCAAGTGGTGCATTCCCTGCAAGCCTATCAGCCTGTTCAACCCCCCCCCCCCCCCCCCCCCGCACTTCCGAATGGCCAGGGCAAACATCCATACAATTCACACAACCTCTGAAGCGAGGATAGCCATTTCGCACGAAAAATTCCTTTCTCCACCTTGCTATGCATACTTCTTGAGGCCGTAATGAACACAATATATGCTGCAGTGGTTTTTTTTTCTAGCCAATGGAATGCCGCTGTTACTGCTTCCACCTCCAATATCATGCTGGAGTTCGTAGTAAACTTGATAAATTTGCCACTTCTTACCTTCTGTGCCACTCTGCCAAATCATCCAGCACCTTTTTCTGATGTCCGCCTCAGTCCTTAACCGCCAATCCTCCCCATGATCTCAACCTTCTCCAGACTATCTCGATTCATAAAGTGACTTAAAGCACCCGCTTACACACTTCGGGGCGTATAGGGCACGGAGTACTAGTCCTTTGTTTAGAACAATCGGCACTCGATGGGTCATGTGTTCAATATTACGCCGATCACTTTTACTTCCCAGGACAATTCCTCGAACCCAATATTGACTGGGTCGACATGGGAGCCAAGATCAGCTTTCAAAATCTGCCTCGAGGCTCACTCGAGTTCATGACCATCGGGTCGGCTGGTAAGAGGCTTGCCATTCTAACCAATATGCTACCGCGGCTCCTATGATTCTATTCAAACAACGCTAACCCGGGGGTAACAGATGTTGTAGGACGTTGCTATCAAACTCAACCCCTGGTTGATTTACTAGTCAGTTTTACTCTCAGTAGTTTGCCATTGCTTTCTAAACGAGAATTCAACGTTAAATTCTAATGAATCCAGGGGTAGGTGAAAGCAAACAGGGTAGAGGAAGGCTAGGAGAATCCAAGGGTAGGTGAAAGCAAACAGGGTAGAGGAAGGCTAGGAGAATCCAGGGGTAGGTGAAAGCAAAGGCTAGGAGAATCCAGGGGTAGGTGAAAGCAAACAGGGTAGAGGAAGGCTAGGAGAATCCAGGGGTAGGTGAAAGCAAACAGGGTAGAGAGAGGCTAGGAGAATCCAGGGGTAGGTGAAAGCAAACAGGGTAGAGGAAGGCTAGGAGTATCCAGAGTTGATAAAGTCAAAGAATGGGTGGAAAACGGTATTCCTGGATTGATTCCTGGCGACAATGGGGTGGGGGGGGGGGTGGGGGGTGGGGGGCAGTGGAAGCTCCTGAGTCTTGGTGCATCAGTCATTGCACCGCCGTCTGTTTGGATTTATATTGACGATGATGATGATGATGATGATGATGATGATGATGATGATGATGATGATGATGATGATGATGATGATGATGACGACGACGATGATAATGATGACGACAACGACATACGAAATCACTTAAAAACGTTCCTGTAAGAACAAGATGTCTGTAGCAGTCTGTTACAAAAATGCAACGCTAAGACACCCAGACAGAAAACAAAAACAAACATTGAAATTGCCAGATCACACAAAGCTTCCAGTCTCCTGGAAACCGACAAACTTGCACCGGGGATAGCTAATGCAAGACTATAAAAATATTGCAGACCGATAGGAAAGGTAACTCAACACTAACGACACAACAAAGAAGTAAGCCAGCGATAAAGAACCCGAGTTTCTCTGCCGAAGTCGGCTCAAGGAAAGGTGAAATAGCTGTGTAGTGATATATGATAAATCTGAAGTAGGCAGGGAGGAAAGTGCACAAGTTAGCGAAGATGCAGACAATCTGTGAGTTAGTCATTGTTGAAACGTTTTGATGCTTGGTACAGAAAATAAACATGGGATTGGTCGGAAAGCTCTGCAAAGGTCATGCAAAATTTAAAATAGATGTACAGTATAGTGAGGGTTATAGCAGTACTAGATTTAATTAGAAAACAGCAAGTTAAATTGTTCGGCCACATAACTAGGTTACCAACTAACATTATGCTACAACAAGCAATGACGAACAAACCAAATGGAACGAGAAGAAAAGGCCGATCATGTAAACGGTGGACAGAGGGAATACCATAATCCAAGGGAATCTCGATATATGAAGCCCATTAATGGGCACTCTCCCGATGTCTATCCTTCACCTCTACACCGCAAGGTACAAGAGGAACAAGATGCGATTAGATGAGATTAGGGTGAATAGTTGGTCATGCGTCGAAGTACACTTGTTCTTGCACCGAGATGCTGTCGCCATTTGGAGGGGAGATGGTTGACTCCCGGTCGGTAACTATAGCTTTCGATTTTTATGTTGTCTAGTGCGTCCTCCAGTCTCTAATTCTTTCCCTTATTTCTATGAGCGACAAACAATACGTGAGTATTTATTTATGAGAGTAGATGAGATGTACAGTATAACGTTTCGCTCATTTATACATGCATCTCCAACGGACGGGAAGCTATAGTGCTTGGCCAATATTTCCAGACATTCATTACAAAGTGCCTTTATTTCTGGGCCGTAACTTTGATACAATTAGGGTTCTGACTGGCGCAGTGGTTAAGCCGTCTGCCTCGTGCTCCAAAGGTCGTGGGTTCGTGTCTGGACTCCGATAATCGGTTCACGAGTGCAGTTTCCTCGGAGACTCCTGGGCTCGTCGCTGGAACTACGGAGTTCGTGCTTTGTGCGACGCTTTCGGCGGGTCGTCCTACGGAAAGATGTTGAGCCATATGGGATAAAACCCGGTGCAATGAAGTCGGTCCTCTCGTCTTTAAACCGCCTTTATTTAAAACCCAACTAACCTGTGCCCTCATTGTCACGTGCTCCAGCACATCCAGAATAATGTAGCCGTAGAGCTGCTGTAAGTTTAGCTCCTGAGCTCATCCGGATGTTGCGATACCATAATCCTTCATCTTCCCATCTTCCGGCGAGTTTCCGGCGTAGCGCTGACATGTCAGTGTAAATAATGGCAGACTAATATACACACACACAAACACACACACACACACACACACTACTGACACCTTGAAAAAATGACAAATTAAGAGGATGAGAGAGGAATCGCCATTGGGGGAACATGACATCAGTACAATTAGATATACGGATGACATTGATTGCAGACGAGGAACAGGATCTGCAAGATTTAGTAAATACGGTTATTGTACACAGTGAACAACTATGGGTAGAATTAAACTGTAAGAAGACACAGATTATTGTCGTATCTAAGAAGAAAGGAATACCACAATATAATATGCGGGTAAATGTGCATATTCTCACACAAGTGAATCGGGGGCGGACGACTACCTGAGCTTGACATAGACATAACCTATAATGAAACAAAGAGGTTTATAAAAAGCACTTATAGAAGCAAGTGGGAATCAGAGCATCCAGGCCACCAAAAATATGATGCATATTATAAACTCGACCGAAGTGAACAAGTAACAATCTTGCAAAGGACATACCGGCTGAAATGCCACTTGTTCAGTAAACCAAAGATAGGGGATACCGATGCATGTAAATTTTGGAACTGGTAAAATGACAGCTAGACATTTGCTGCAGGAGTGCCCAATATATGCAGAACAGAGAAATATATTTTGGCCCACACCTGCTTTATTTGATGACAAGCTCTATGGAGATATCAACAAGCTCAAGTTGACTGCAGCTTACTTTAACTACATTCAAGTTTACATCTAAAGGTGCACGAAGAAGTACTTAGACTTAGACACTTCATACCACAGGTATGTCGGTAGCAAAAGCGTCCCTGAGGTATGAAATGGCTAGCAAATCCATTACATGGAAAATCCGAATCAAAAGCTCATTGTGTGGGCGTCATCAAAGATGGAAAAAGCGTCCCTGTGGCACGAAATGGAATATTGCTTGGATAGCAAATCCATTATTTGGAATGTCCGAATCTAAAGCTCGCTGTGTGGATGTCATCTGCAGACTGCATTCTTCTGGTTTCCGGAGGAACAGCCTGTGGTGAATGGAAGGCCCAATATACGGAAGTGAGGCTAAGCAGCCATGTGCAAGACGTGACGATACCTTGGGTGAGCCCAGTACCAGAGTGCTATGTGTCGGCTCTGCAATTATGTAAGCCTCCTTGGATGGCGGGGAATACCCATGGTCTGCCCCTGCCTTCACTTGAGGGCTGACCAGAATGTCTTTGGCTGTTCTATATGGGCCAGCTGGGATGGGGGATAACACCACAACAGTGAGAGTCAAACGTCCTAAGAAACCTCCGAGGAGGTTAATACGGTTAACAAATGCCCGCAGAAGTCAGATGTGTCGGCCTAATGCAGCTCTGCTGTAAACAGGCACAACGCAATCACGTCCGAAAAAAAAAAACTCTCAGGACGAACGAAGAAGAAGAAACAAGTGAATCGGGACATCTATCTGAGAACAGTCATAACTTCTGATGGGATGTGTCTTGAAGAGATTAGAACAAGAATCGCTATGGCATAAGTAGCCTTTTGCAAGATTAAAAACATACTGACCAATAAAACGATGCCAATTGCAATGAGAAAAATAGTGTTGAAGTGTACACAGAACATGTACTTTTATATGGATGTGAAACATGGACAATAAGAAAATAAGCTGAGAAACATCTAATGTCAGTAGGTCGGCATGGCCGAATAGATAAGAACGCGTGTCCTTAAACATAAGGTGTGCTGATGACTAGGTAAGTGGTTCAAACACTACACCGGACAGTTGGACTAAAATACAGGCCTATCGCAAAGAATAACACAGACAGACAGAAAACCCAATGAGCAAGTCATACAAGGAACAAATGAACAGCTTACATTGATTCACAAAAAGAGGTTTAGACAGTCCGGCTTTTTCGGACAAGCTATGAGAAGAAATAAATTGAACAAATAAAAATGTATTGAGAACTTGCAAGATTGATGGGAAAAGAACGAAGATCATACCTGGATGGCTTGGTCACATGGTGTAATGGTGACAAGAACACAACCCTCATGTATGACTCTGGTGATCGTGTCAGATGACGAATTATGACCGCCCACGCATATCGGTATGGCACATGATGATGACGAATGACATTTAAGCAAAACTGTGAAGGTTATTGAAAAAGATGGTGGCAAGCAGGGAAAATTACGAAATAAAACGCTCGCAAACGTTTTCACCCGAAAACTCGTCGAGAACTTACGTTTTTCATTGTTTATTTCACTTTTTATGTTTTCCATACAAACTCAAAAAACATAAAGAATCCGCTTCTCTTGTAAGTCTTTCTTTGCCTTACATTTTGCTTTATGTATTTACCTTTTCCACGTGCGGGTATTACCTTGTTGCAACGAGCGCTTCCTTCATTGCTGTTTTTTCTTTATCCACACATCTGGTAATGATACATTGCGATTTTATTTTAATTTCTACCTTTCAAAAATAATCAATGTTAACTTCTTTTCTTCTTCATTTTTATTACATTTCAGTCTCTGGGTTTGCTTCTGTCGAAGTTTTATGACTAGATTTTAATTCTCTATTTGTGTTTTCCCTCGCAATATTTTGGAATGCTAGCCCAATATGTGTATAGAGCAATCGACACTCGATACGTTATATGGTCAATATCCCACATGTCGCCTTTACTCCCCTAAATATGTCCAGGTGCTCATTTAAGACTGGATGGAACTGGAAGCCACGTCTTTTTAACACAAAAATCCCACATCTGTAAGGATCTGAACACATGTCTACCGGACAGTCAAGCCAGCCTGCTAGCCACTCCGTCATAGCGGCCCCTTGGAAACAGTCAAGTGCACATGTAATATACGAGGGGGATTCAGTTGAAAACCTTGAATGTTTTTATTATTATTATTATTATTATTTATTTTTTTTTGAGTTGTAGAAACAGGTGGAAATCACTTGGGGCTAGGTCTGGCGAGTACATGGGACGTAGTACGCACTGAAAGTGGTCTTCGATTTCTTCAACCGTTGCAAAGGCAGAATGGGGTCGAGCATTGCCATTTTGGCCATAGGACACCTTTACTCAGTAGTGCACGCCGTTTGGATTTGATTGCAGTTTGAAACTTCCTACTCCACTCATACACTTGGTGGACTGACAGGCATGCAACACCATACTAGACCTTTATTCGGCCGATGACTTTCTATAGGTTTCACCCCTTCACCAAAAAAAAAACCCCAAAAAAACGGATTATAGAAAACGCATTAGAAGATTATAGAAGCTGCTTCTCTTTGTTGCACGTCAAAAGTGGGGCAGTCATCTTTAAACTGTCCTTATGATACCACCGTGTTTGTCTGCACGTGATGTCACTAGCTTAATACTCTTTACATCCTTAACAACAATACTGACAGGTTACAAGACAATGGCATGGTTATTGTAATTTACACCACTCTTTTAAGGTTTTCATTTGAAATCCCCTCGTATAACACATTTATAGGCAGGCCGCTATCACTGACTTCTTACTTCCTATAACTTCTTTTGGCAGGTCAGCATAGATAAGAAAGGGTGTTCTTAAACATTCGTTGTGCTGATGCCGATGTTAGGGGTTCAACCTTTACACCGGACAGCTGGACTAAAATGTTGGCCTGTCGTCCTTGAGTTGGGACGTAAATTACAAGTACCTCTGAAGTCGAAGTGGGTTCGCCTGATGGCGAAGGACACTGTTAATAGGGAAAGCTGATCCACACTCACAATTCAGTCCATCACTGTTAATAGGGAAAGCTGATCCACACTCACAATTCAGTCCATCACTACTATAAATAGTGTGTATGTACTACGCTTGAGTTCAAAGCCAGCGATCGCAAAAACAAAAACCAAAAACAAAGAAACAAACAAAAAAAAAAAAGCAAAAAAAAAAAAAAAAAACAAGAAAAAACTTCTTTTAGTGCTATAACTTATTTTAGTGTCATACATATGACTGAATTTCTCGTGCTATAACTTATTTTAGTGCCATACATATGACAGAATTTCTCGTGCTATAACTTATTTTAGTGCCATACAAATGACTGAATTTCTCGTGCTATAACTTATTTTAGTGCCATACATATGACTGAATTTCTCGTGCTATAACTTATTTTAGTGCCATACATATGACATAATTTCTCGTGCTATAACTTATTTTAGTGCCATACATATAACTGAATTTCTCGTGCTATAACTTATTTCAGTACTATACATATGACTGAATTTCTCGTGCTATAACGTATTTTAGGGCCATACATATGACTGAATTTCTCGTGCTATAACGTATTTTAGTGCCATACATATGACAGAATTTCTCGTGCTGTAACTTATTTTAGTGCCATACGTATGACTGAATTTCTCATGCTATAACTTATTTTAGTGCCATACATATGACTGAATTTCTCGTGCTATAACTTATTTTAGTGCCATACATATGACTGAATTTCTCGTGCTATAACTTATTTTAGTGCCATACATATGACTGAATTTCTGGTGCTATAACTTATTTTAGTGCCATACAATGACTGAATTTCTCTTGCTATAACTTATTTTAGTGCCATACAATGACTGAATTTCTCTTGCTATAACTTATTTTAGTGCCATATATATGACTGAATTTCTCTTGCTATAACTTATTTTAGTGCCATACATATGACTGAATTTCTCGTGCTAAAACTTATTTTAGTGCCATACATATGACTGAATTTCTCGTGCTGTAACTTATTTTAGTGCCATACATATGACTGAATTTCTCGTGCTGTAACTTATTTTAGTGCCATACATATGACTGAATTTCTCGTGCTAAAACTTATTTTAGTGCCATACATATGACTGAATTTCTCGTGCTAAAACTTATTTTAGTGCCATACATATGACTGAATTTCTCGTGCTATAGCTTATTTTAGTGCCATACATATGACTGAATTTCTCGTGCTAAAACTTATTTTAGTGCCATACATATGACTGAATTTCTCGTGCTGTAACTTATTTTAGTGCCATATATATGACTGAATTTCTCGTGCTGTAACTTATTTTAGTGCCATACATATGACTGAATTTCTTGTGCTATAACTTATTTTAGTGCCATACATATGACTGAATTTCTCGTGCTGTAACCTATTTTAGTGCCATACATAGGACTGAATTTCTCGTGCTGTAACTTATTTTAGTGCCATACATATGACTGAATTTCTCGTGCTATAACTTCTTTTAGTGCCATACATATGACTGAATATCTCGTGCTATAACTTATTTTAGTGCCATACATATGACTGAATTTCTCGTGCTGTAACCTATTTTAGTGCCATACATAGGACTGAATTTCTCGTGCTGTAACTTATTTTAGTGCCATACATATGACTGAATTTCTCGTGCTATAACTTCTTTTAGTGCCATACATATGACTGAATATCTCGTGCTATAACTTATTTTAGTGCCATACAATGACTGAATTTCTCGTGCTATTTTCAGAGTTATTACTTCTTTTGGTTCCGTACACAAGACTGCATTTCTCGTTCTGTTTTCAGAGTCCTCGTTCATCTTACACAAACGGCCCTAGATGCCTGCGATGCGCAGACAACTGTCCCGGCTTAGATCTGCATTACTTCAGGTGAGTATTTGAATGTCAGGTATTGTTTCTACGAGGGAAAGTCATTAAGTGAGTAAGTGCCATGGGCTGATAAATCGTCTTATTTGAACTTCCCATAACTGGCAAGGGCGTATAACTCAAACTATAGTTAAAATATCAATACAGTAGTTTTCCCTATGAAATTCCAGTTAATTTAATATATAATACAACAAGTCTGCTACCATATTAGCAATTTTAAGTCATAAATGCGACACACCCATACTTCCCATTTTCCGACGTCCATTTATGTTTGCTCCAAACCTACTTTTTGTTTGGCACTGCATATGTTATAGTATGTCCACATTTGTTTGTCTTCATTCACGATCAATTATTTTGAAGTCTGTTGCATCGTTATGAAATTTTTCCAGCCGTCTTATATTTACCCCCACCCAAGGAATATGTCTTTGATAGGTCCAAAAACAACTTAAATCATTGAAAGCGGCGACATTCCTTTGACGTTTTGCTGAACAACTAGTGATTTCTCGTTAACAAAGTTATTTTTACGGTAATGGGAGACCTGTCAATTCTGATGACACACAAAAGCGTATCCGGATTCATATGGGAGTGGGTGCAATGAAAGAACTAGCTTAAAATCGACAGGGTCGGCTGCATTGCACCGGGTTTTTATCCCATATGGCTCAGTTTCTTTCCGCAGCGCGGAAAGCGTCGCACAAAGCACGAACTCTGTAGTTCCAGCGACGACCCTCGGGAGTCTCCGAAAAAATTCACTCGTGAAATGAAGGACGCGGCCCGGAATCGAACATACAACCTTCGGAGCCCGAGTCAGACGGCTTGACCACTTCACCACGGAGATTCCCGAGAGGGGTGCAATGTGTAATATTAGTAAAGACAGAGAATTTACAGAGGCACGGGGTAAATAATTTGTAAATTAACAGGAAAGTAGAAGGAATATATTTCTTACCTTATTTTTCATTTCTTTGTTGTTTCTTCAGCTGATGCTGATGCTGTAATGTTTAGGGCCTGCAATTCGTCTTAATAGTTGGAGCAAAATATCCCAGTAAGTGTGTAAGTAGATTAAGGTCTGCGATCTGCTCAGCCCTTAATCTGTGTCGGACGATTCCAGTAGGTTGATGATTGCTCTCGGTTGCATAAAATTCAATCCATCATTTCTCCAATAGTCCTCTTCCTCTTTCAACACATGGTCCTGACGTTTTTTCCAGTAAATTTTATCAATACTTAATAGCGCGGACAGGCAGACAGACAGAGAGAGAGAGAGAGAGAGAGAGAGAGACAGACAGACAGACAGACAGACAGACAGACAGACAGACAGACAGAAAGGTAGGTAGGTAGGTAGGTAGGTAGGTAGGTAGGCAGAAAGGTAGGTGGGTGGGTGGATGGCTGGCTGGCTGGCTGGCTGACTGGGTCGGTCGGTCGGTGGGTCGGTGGGTGGGTCGGTGGGTGGGTCGGCCGGCAGGCAGGCAGGCAGACAGACAGACAGATAGATTAAATAGATAGATAGATAGATAGATAGATAGATAGATAGATAGATAGATAGATAGATACATACATACATAGATAGGTAGGTATATAGATAGATAGATAGATAGATAGATAGATAGATAGATAGATAGATAGATAGATAGATAGATAGATAGGTAGATAGGTAGGTAGGTAGGTAGGTAGATAGATGGATGGATGGATGGATGGATGGATCGATCGATCGATCGATCGATCGATCGATCGATCGATCGATCGATCGATCGATCGATCGATCGATAGATAGATAGATAGATAGATAGATAGATAGATAGATAGATAGATAGATAGATAGATAGATAGATAGATAGATAGATAGATAGATAGATAGATAGATAGATAGATAGATAGATAGATAGATAGATAGATAGATAGATAGATAGATAGATAGATAGATCGGTCGATCGATCGACCGGTCGATCGATCGATCGATCGATCGATCCCCGCCAGAAGCCGGGCCTTGTCAGCTAGTTTATTTATATAATCACGTTTCATGAAAGAACCCCCATTTGGAGACACCTCTGAATCTTCGCGCTGTTTGTTTCAAAACGGAAATCACGTGAAAATTTTAAAAAATGCGGTACGTGTCTTGGTGAAGCTGTAATACTGTTAAAATCATGGACGTAATCTCTAAGTCGTAATTAATATACCGCATATAAACTAACTTTGAAATCTACTGTAAGATCTCCAGAACAAAAATTTTTTTGTTGGGTGGACATAATGATAAGGTTATATACTAAATCTCATCATTTTCCCTCAGTTGGTTACTGAGATATTGAATTTTATATTGAGGCAACAAAAAAAAAAACAACAAAAAAAAAACACACACACACACACACACACTATAAGTAACAGGAATTTATTATAAAGTGCGTGGAAGAATGTGGCCAACGGAAATCTTATTTGAGGACACAAAATGGCTCTTAAGTAATACCCCATATGGGAGTCGTGAAGATCGAGCAAAAAAAAAAAAAATACAAAGAAATAAGAAAGAAAGAAAAGAAACGGAAAAGATAAATAGAAACAGAAATTAATAATATGGAGAGAACATGGGTGGAGCTGCATGGGATGGCTAAGGGTGGGGGATTGGAGTGAGATGAGGCCCTATTCCTCAGTAGTGGTATAAAGGGATACACACACACACACACAAACACACACACACACAATTTCCACACTGCCCATCGAGTTTACTTTGGTCGAAGACATTGGTCTAACTTTATATCCCCAATTCGCCAATACGACACGGGAACGGGGCACTTGCCTGAACA
This sequence comes from Cepaea hortensis, assembly GCA_963921405.1. Classification (NCBI taxonomy): domain Eukaryota; kingdom Metazoa; phylum Mollusca; class Gastropoda; order Stylommatophora; family Helicidae; genus Cepaea; species Cepaea hortensis. Next base: position 86,759,233 of record OY992887.1, read on the forward strand.
GCTAAACCTGAGTAAAACGATGGAAATTGCACTCGCATTAAAAAGAAATTTCTAGTACAAATGTATGCCACAAGACACTCGCTAGTCGAACTCCTCGGAATTCCTGCATTCTCGCCTGCAAAAAAGCATTAGTGCAGTCGATGGTGTTGCGTGCAGAACGCGAGACCTCACCAAGGTGCCTACATCATTTTCCGAGAACTTCAGCGAGTAAAAAGCTGCGAGTTCTGAAGCGTGACGTCAAAATACACAAATATGCAATTACAACTTACTGCCTTCCCCAGAAACTGTATATTTGTTTCTTTTTTCTTTTTTCTTCTTCTTTAAATGTACGTTGGAGCATGAATACCGAGGTCGTTTGTTGCAGATACATTTTTATTTATTTGTTTTTACTGTCATTACCCACTCCTTCCTTTTCCCGTCTTCATCTCCTGCTCTGCTGACTTTCGTTTGAAATTAAACAAGGGGAGTGAGTATATATATCATGTGCCATGCCGGAAAGCGTGGGCGGTCATGACTCGCCATTTCACTCGATCACCAGAGTCATGGATCAGCTCAGTGTTCCTGTCTCGACCATGCCATATGGCCATGCCACCCAGATATTTACTTCTCGGTCTTCCCCTTGGTCTGTTCCCTTCGATCTTGCCAGTTGTCACTAAATTCTCCAATTCACTTCTTCTCATAACATGTCAAAAATTGTTTGACTGTCTACGTCTAATTTCTCTAATCAATCTACGATTTTCATTTGCTAAATTTAGTACTTGGTCATTGGTTTTTTTCTGTCTGTCCATGGTATTCTTTGCATTCTCCTCAGAAACCCCATTTCTGCAGCCATCAGATGTTTTTCAGCTTGACCGTTCATTATCAAAGTTTCACATCCATACAAAAGAACAGGCTCTATGTAGCACCTCAACTCGCTTTTTCTCGTTTCAATTGACATCTTTTTATTGGTCAGAATGTTTTTCATCTTGCTAAAGGCTACTTTCGCCATGGCGATTCTTGTTCTAATCTCTTCAAGGCATCTCCCATCAGATGTTTTGACTGTTCCGAGATAATTGTACCGATTCACTTGTTGAAGCATATTCCCATTTATTTGTAAATTACATTGTGGTATTTCGTTCTTCTTAGTGACGACCATAATCTGTGTCTTTTTATAATTTAATTCTAATACCAGTGTTGTGTGTGTGTGTGTGTGTGTGTGTGTGTGTGTGTGTGTGTGTGTGTGTGTGTGTGTGTGTGTGTGTGTGTGTGTGTGTGTGTGTGTGTGTGTGTGTGTGTGTGTGTGTGTGTGTGTGTGTGTGTGTGTGTGTGTGTGTGTGTGTGTGTGTGTGTGTGTGTGTGTGTGTGTGTGTGTGTGTGTGTGTGTGTGTGTGTGTGTGTGTGTGTGTGTGTGTGTGTGTGTGTGTGTGTGTGTGTGTGTGTGTGTGTGTGTGTGTGTGTGTGTGTGTGTGTGTGTGTGTGTGTGTGTGTGTGTGTGTGTGTGTGTGTGTGTGTGTGTGTGTGTGTGTGTGTGTGTGTGTGTGTGTGTGTGTGTGTGTGTGTGTGTGTGTGTGTGTGTGTGTGTGTGTGTGTGTGTGTGTGTGTGTGTGTGTGTGTGTGTGTGTGTGTGTGTGTGTGTGTGTGTGTGTGTGTGTGTGTGTGTGTGTGTGTGTGTGTGTGTGTGTGTGTGTGTGTGTGTGTGTGTGTGTGTGTGTGTGTGTGTGTGTGTGTGTGTGTGTGTGTGTGTGTGTGTGTGTGTGTGTGTGTGTGTGTGTGTGTGTGTGTGTGTGTGTGTGTGTGTGTGTGTGTGTGTGTGTGTGTGTGTGTGTGTGTGTGTGTGTGTGTGTGTGTGTGTGTGTGTGTGTGTGTGTGTGTGTGTGTGTGTGTGTGTGTGTGTGTGTGTGTGTGTGTGTGTGTGTGTGTGTGTGTGTGTGTGTGTGTGTGTGTGTGTGTGTGTGTGTGTGTGTGTGTGTGTGTGTGTGTGTGTGTGCGTGCGTGCGTGCGTGCGTGCGTGTGCGCGCGCGCACACACACACACACACACGAGGGGAAGTCAATAAGTAAGTCACAAATAGCTGTAGAAAAATAACTAAATATGATAACATCTTGAAACCAGTTTATTTTTATACATACATTGTCCCTTTATTTCTCAACATAATTTCCACCAACATTGATGCACTTATCCCATCATTTTATTAGTCCTCCCAGACCGGATGCATAGACCTGCGTGCTTTGTTTTTTAAACCACGTTTTCCCTTCACATTTAACTGCGGCGTCATTCGCAACATGTCTCCCGCCGAGGTAGGTTTTCAGTGGACCAAAAAGGTGGAAATCGCTAGGGACTAAGTCAGGGCTATTAGGTTGATGTTCCAGAACTTCCCACTTTAGTTGTTTATTTTCTCCTGAGTTAATCGAGCCGTATGTGGTCTGACATTGTAATGAAGAAGCAACACTCCTCTAGTCAGCAGTGCTGGACGTTTTCTTCGAATTGCATCATAAAGCATCGATAGAACTTCACAGTTCGATTCAGAATTCACATTGTCACCTTTCTTCTTGAAATTAGTTAGTTAGTTAGTCAGTCGCAGTTCACAGCAACGGGTCGTCCCCATTATGCTCCATTCCTGTGCCAGTGAATATCACACAAAACGCTCCCCACTGCCCTATGTGAAAAGTGGAAAAGACAGGAGTCTCGACAAACAACAGCCTGCACAGATACACTGTGCATAATGCCGCCACCAGAATGTCAATACACCAGTCCCCCACGAAACACCCAGTTCATCTCTGATGGAATCGGCAGTCATTTTCCTATCTGAATGTTTCCTAGATGTTCACCCACACAGTCCACAACAATACAGTTCATCGCTGATGGCAGTGGCAGTCAACCAGAAGCCCAGCAGCCACGCATTTCTGCATAAGGCAAAAACCGGTCACCTCTGGGATATAGCCACCTGCCATCACTCCGAACGTGCAGTCACGTTCCAAAAAACCTCAGGCAGATTCAAAAGCATTTCACACGAAATTCACAGCTCACAGTGTCGCGCCACGCACTCACTCAGTAGCAGGGCGACGGAACCATCAAGCCTCCTTAGTCGCCTCTTACGACATGCGTGGTAGGCTACAATGTTGCTATTCTTTGCTTCCCTTATGGGCCCCGGCAACACACGGTCTTCTTGAAATTGGTTAAAAGCACTCCTTGACAATCCCAGAACACTGTTAGCATAACCTTCCCTGTTGACGGCGTAACCTTGAATTTTTGGACACAAGGCGAAGAAGGATGTTTCCATTGCATTGAAGCACGCTTTGATTCGGGCTGGTAGTGATGCACCCATTATTCGTCCCCAGTAACGGTCCTGTTCAGCATGTCTTCTCCTTCATCTTCGTATCGACAGAGATGATGCAAGGACAGGCCAAATCGGTTCATTTTGTGCTCCTCTTTCAATTGTCTGGGTATCCACCTTGAGCACACTTTCATAAATTGCAATCGATCATGCAATATGCTGTATGCTGAACCATGTGAACACCCTATTCCAGATGCTACAGAGTCTATCGTTACTCGCCTGTCACCTCTGATCATCTCCTCCATCCGCTGCACGGATTCTTCTGTTGCAATCTCAACAGAACGATCAGATCGGATTTCATCAACAATTTTAGAGCGTCCTTGAGAAAATTTTTCTACCCAGCTATGCATCGCTTTACGGGACAAACATTTGTCAGCATAAACAGGAAGCATTTCCTTATGAATGCCCTTTGCAGGCAGTCCTTTTGCCCACAAAAAACGCACAACAGCACGTTGCTCTTTGGTTGTACACTCCGTAAGTAGTCACCATTTTGTTTATGCGCATGTGACACCTAGCGCCACCTGACGAACGGGAATATAAAGTATAAAGTTCGATGTTTTTGTCACCTAATGACACCTGTAGAAAACATTTACCTGTCACCCCGCAGAACTGTGTGACTTACTTATTGACTCACCCTCTCGTGTGTGTGTGTGTGTGTGTGTGTGTGTTTGTGTGTGTGTGTGTGTGTACATATATATCGTCTGCACTCTATCCCCTACTGAAACATAGGCAAGTTACCAACCCACGCCACCTTCTCCTGTCTACCCCTGTTTCCTGCACGTTCCTCCAAGCCCTGTCCATATCACGCAGCACTAACATTCCAGTTGCCAATTCTATACATTGTTCTACGCGAAAAGGGATAAGCTGTTGATTCAAACTACATGGCTTTATCGTATCACTTCATACATACATCTTCCAGCGGAGCGTTGTTCACGTCAGTTGGATGTGCTATTCTTTTTGTGTTTGCTCGCTTTGACGTGAAAAGTAGTCCATACACGTGCTGCTACCTATAGTGCAATGGACTTATTTTTGCGTGCGGATTAGTTTTACCCTATTAACAGTGTCCCTCGCCATCAGGCGAACCCTCTCCAACTTCTGGTGTACTTGTAACTTACGTCCCGAAATCAAGAATAAGACGTCAACATTTTAGTCCAACTGACTGGTGTAAGGGATGAACGCTCTGCCTGGGCATCACCACACCGGAAGTTTAAGTGCGAACGCTGTTATCTATTCGCCCATGCTGACATTCGCTTTCTTTATCTTTAGAAATGTTCGTGGTTGGTTGCAATTCGGGACTAAAGCTTTCAAGGTAGATTATAGCGTTATTATTCTTTGCTTTCCTTAAGGCCTCATTAACACATGGACGTATGTGTGAGTGTTTGTGTGTGTGTTAGCGTTTGTATATTTACCTTTTAATTGTTAGTGCGCTTACTTGCCAAGACTGAGCTCCTTGTTCAATCCCCAGCTGTACCAGGAAGATTCTTATCTCCGACCAGCACGGCCCTGAGTTAGATTTATATTCACAACATAGTAATGGGATAATTTTTAAAGTTTTCTAGGACTTTCCTAGAAAGAAAAAGAGGCGAGGAAGGGAACTGGCAACCTCACTCAATTATTTTAGCGTCATAAAATAACCTGGGTATCATGGGGTCGATACGTATTGGGATGGATTCGAATTTAAACAACTGAACTGGGTTCACAGGTCATCACAGCCTAAAGTAGGTATAAGGCAGTGTCTTAAGAAGTCAAGGCTGCCGGTGGGATACTGACCACACCACCCACAGGGCGCCGATTGGTCCTTACAAATATAGGTCTAGCACCGTGTGTTCAATGCGCATTAGGGCATGTAAAAGTGTCCTTGACTTTTACATTTTATAAAGTGGGACGCCCTAAGACTCCAAGACGAGATACAGAAAGTTTCGGGAATCCATTGCAGCCATCCTCCATTGTGGAGACGGCACATGATTGATTGACGACGTCACACAACCCCAGCGATAGCATCGGCCAAGCGACAGTCCTTACGTGTATGGTTGTGTGTCATAGAAAAGTAGACAATAATGAATACAAATTGCATAATATACATATATTAAAGTATGACAGTATGAAAGAAGATTCGGTATTAACATACGCGCGCGCGCGTGCGCGCGCGCACAGAGAGAGAGAGAGAGAGAGAGAAGAGAGAGAGAGAGAGAGAGAGAGAGAGAGAGAGAGAGAGAGAGAGAGAGAGAGAGAGAGAGGCCTAACCTAGTGAGAGAAAATACACCTTAAAGACTAAATATCATGGCAGTGCAGATAAGGATCTAAGCTTTGGTCGGCAACTGGTCTATGGTGGAAGCTCCGACAGGCGGACAGTTAGAACATTGCTTTGCTGATCCACCAGCTTCTGCAGCTGGTCTTGTTCCAGGTGTATTGGTGTTACCGTTCCTCTGGAGTAAACTAGACAGGGTGAGAGAGGGATCATGCTGCATGGGCAACACATGATCTCTACAATTCAGCCCGAACTTTGTGCAAGGAGAGGTATAACTCCATCCACTGTCTTGTTATAATTATTATGACTCTCGAAGCGCAATGTAACAAACTACCGTCTGCCGAGAAGGCAAGGGGCCTGTACTCTGTATATCTATCTATCTTGTATAACTTTTGTATAATTTGGGAGTTTAATTTTATAATATATAATCTTTTCTGTAATATATGTTTAATTTCAGAAGAAGAAATGAGACTTGTGTGTGTTTTTGGAATATGGAAGTGAATGTAATCAAATAATTTCTGACCCCCAAACGAGGGTTAAAAATACTAATAAATATATTATGTTTTCACATATCCTGTTTACAGGACATCGCTGTCAACACCAGCATTTTACCGCTGTTGTTAATGCCTTGGCAAGATTTCGCTCAGTAGTTTGCCATTGCTTTCTGAGCGACTGGCTCACATACCCCCGTAAGTAACCAACGCGAAGCGATCCGCTACCGAATCTCGCGCAACTGTGTTACCCTCGTGGATATACGGGATTACGGAGAAAGTCAATAACCCCTTCGCTTGGGAGACTGGCCAATAAATATATTAGATTAAATAAATATAACTGATATATTCAAGCTATTTTTAATGGTTCTGGAGTGCCTCTGCTACATGTCAAAAGAACATTTTCTTTGAGATGTTAAACGTAGAATATGTTTGTTTAGTATGTCGTGAAAAGTAGTCCCAATAAAAGTATCAGGCCCGGCAGATTTATGTCGAGCGGTCGTGTTCCTACACTCACTCTGCGGCCATGCCACGTTATCATCTGACGGACTGGCGAAGTTTCTCGACCGTTATCATCAAAGTTGTCAGAAATAGCGATACCACCATCCAGGGTATATTAACGCTAGATAAATACTGTTGGTCCAGGAAAGTCTAGAAACTATTCGCTTGGGTACTATATCTAAATCTGACAGGAACTTTTGACTTTATCAGTGTATGGCTTTTTCAATATCCTATGCTTATTTACTTATCTTGGTGTGGGGCGTTGGGTAGAAACCCCCATGAATACAGATAGGCATACTTTTCTAACTGGTTCCATCGGTAGGAACGGCAAACTCAGCACTTTCGTGATTTTCATTCCCTACATTACTACTGTGATTCGAATCGCATCGGTAACTTACGGGGTATGTGAGCCGGCCGCTCAGAAAGCAATGGCAAACTACTGAGCGTAATTTTGCCAAGAAATCAACATACAGCTGAAAGTTGCTGGTTTTGACAGCGATGTCATGTAAAGGTTATGCAAAAACAAAAAACAAAAAACATTACTACTGTGTTACTACATTTGTTTTAGAAATTGCATATCCCTTACAGGACGTTGCAATCAACACCAGCATTTTATTGTCGTTGTTGATGTCTTGACAAGTTTTTGCGTTCAGTAGTTTGCCATTGCTTTCTGAACGACCGGCTCCTATTCCAACACGTTAAAATCAGCGCGACACGGTCTGCTGCCAAATCGGTCGCCGCTGTGTTTCAAATGCGGGTCAAACGGCATTACGAATCGCGTCCGCAACGCCACCGCCACGGAGATGGTTTACTACATTTATAAAACGTATTATAATTTCTATTATTATTATTATTATTATTATTATTATTATTATTATTATTAATCTTATTTTTTGCGCTCGCTTTGAATTCAAGCGTAGTTCATTCACACTACTTCTAATATTACTTCCATTATTATGTAGATTAGCTTTCCTTTCACCAGTTACCCTCGTCACCAGGCGAACCCATTCCGACGTCAGAGGTACTTGTGATTTACATCCCAAAGTCAAGAACGAGAAGACAACATTTTAGTTCAATTGACCGGTGTAGAGGTTGAATTTGCTACCTCGGCATCAGATCATTGGATGTTTAAGAACGAGTATTCTTACCCATTCGGCCAAGGCGACCTCCGTTATTTTTAGTATTATTCAATGTTCTTCTTCCTCCTACTCCTTTGCGCCCTCTTCTTCTTCACCCTCCTCCTTATCTTCTTCCTCCTACTCCTTTGCGCCCTCTTCTTCTTCTACCGCCTCCGTATCTTCTTCCTTTTACTCCTTTTCGCCGTCATCTTCTTCTTCCTCCTCCTTATCCTCTTCCTGCTATTCCTGTTCGCCCTCTTCTTGGTCTCCCTGCTCCTTATCTTCATCCCCCTACTCGTTTTCGTTCACTTCTTCTTCTCCCTCCTCCTTAACTTCTTACGCCCCCTCCTTTTCCTCCTCCTGCTGCTCCTGATTCTCCTTCTCACGAAGCTTCACTACAAGCCAAACGGCTGAAGTATGCGAAGATGATTATAATGATGATGGCGTCCGGCATGTAGGTGTAACTTTGTCATTGTTTACTTCCTATTAGATTATTTTCAACTTAAAGACAAAGTTGTTAATGTCATTTATTGATGCAATTTTCCAGAAAGATCTGCAAGAACTGCCGTTGTCTAGCAGAAGACCACGACATGCCGTCTTGCCAGCAAAGAGACTATCGACCAATGAGCTTGCTGTTTCAGTCATGTGACTCAATATTACCCCCAGCAGATCCCAAACCAGACTGGGGGACCAAGTTCCAGAAACTCTCAATTACGGATCCAGGGGATCTCAGTCAGCTGAAGGCACCACAAAACGATGTTGTCTTGACGAAGCTAATAAGCGAAAATATGGTAGGTATTTCCTTGACAGGGTGTGTATGTTGTGGTTCTCCGTTTCTTTTGTGATCCGTTGTCACCGAATCTTCGTGTAACTTCTAGTTCGTTTGTTTTGAGAAGGGCGTTGGTATCTCCTCTAACAACTAGGCTGCAATACTTGAGGCGACGTGTCTGACTGAAATGGATCATACCTGAAACAAGTCAATGTAATTAATTATTTGGGTTCTTTAGTAACAGCAGATAGGAGGTGTTCTTCTTCTTCTTTCGCTCCCTTGAAATTTGTTTATAACTGCAATCTTGTCTCTTGTGTGAATTTAACTGTTTTTTTTTTTTTTTAGTTCAGTGCGTTTTGGTTGGACCCTTGCGAGGCATAGGGCTCGGTTTTGCGCTGGCCTGGGAGTCCATAGCAGGCTGAGCACCATAACGTTTTGCTTTAATCGACATATTTCATGGCATGCTTGCGTGGCATCCTGATTTATGTGGCGCGCCTCCTGGCTGATTACCTCCGTCTTCAGCACCTTTCCTTTACTTGAGTAGACCGGTGTTGCTCGAGTTTAGATAAGTATGCATGTACACACGTCTCTGTGCGTACATGTGCGTATATACATATCTAGAGCAGTCTGGTATTTTACGGCGCCAGAGACTCGGCGCCGCTCCTCCTCCTCCTGTTAGTTAAAACAGTCCCGCAACGTGTAGGCCAGGAATTGGACTTCTTCTGCCAGAGGTGATGAATGTACAACCATGGTAGTATTTTTCAAGGTTGGGTGCTCACCCCAACTCTGCATCCCCAGCTATACAACAACAATTTAGAACCGCTGGGAGATGTATCAAGGAAGTGAAATATAGTATTTAAAATATAACTGAATGTCCTTTACATGACGTTGCAATCAACCACATAATTTTTGGCTGAGTGTTATTAACTAGGCAATTTTTACGTTCAATAGTTTGTTATTGCTTTCTGAACGACTGACGCTCATACAGTTGAACTCAATGTAACATTGCCTGCTTCCAGATCACCAGATTTGTGGATCAGTTTTTTTCCCCTCGAATATGTCATGTTGCCGGACCATCTAGATATTTGTCTCTCTGCTTTCCCCTTGCTCTTTTTCTTCTCAATCTTGCCAGTTGTCACAAAGTTTGCCAGTTTATTTCTTCTTATAATGTGCCCATAAATCTGGACTATGTATAATTTATCTAATTACTATACAGTTTGCATTTATTTTGTGTAGGATTTGCTCGTTGGGTTTTCTTTCTGTCCATGGTATTCTTTACATTTTCCTCATAAATCACACGTCCACTGCCATTAGATGTTCTTCAGCTTCTCTGCTCATTGGCCAATGTTCACATCCACTCTGATTCCTCTTCACAACGTCTTCGCCTTTTACATCCATACAAAAGCACAGATTCTATATAGCACCTCAACACTCTTTCTCACGTTGCAATTGACACCTTTGTATTGGTCATTATGCTTTCCATTTTGCAAAAGGCTACCTTTACCAAAACAATTCGTGTTCTAATCTCTTCAAGATACCTCTCATCAGATGTTATGATTATTCCGGGATAGTTGTACTGATTAACTTGTTTAAGAGTATTCCCATTTACTCTTGTATTACATTGTGGTATTTCATTCTTCTTAGAGACGACCATAATATCTGTCTTTTTACAGTTTTATTCTAACCCAAGTAGCATAGCCCTAGTGAAAGCAGCATTTGACAAGGTCAATTATATTCTCCGAAATTTATCTATGTCAATAAAGGTGGGGAAAAGAGTTCTCAAGAACTATATTGCCAACCCCGCTATTAAATTGGTTGCATATTCTTTACAGAACGTTGCAGTCAACACCAGCATTTTTTTCTGTTGTGATCTCTTGGCAAGTTTACGTTCAGTCAACCCTGCTGTACGGAAGCGAATAATGGGAAATAAGCAGACACGTAAGAAGTTATGTGGAAGTGGCGTAGATGTGATTTTATAGAAGAATGATGAGAATATCCTTGGACGGATAGATGGATTAATGAAGATATATTGAAAGAACTCACAAAGAAAACTGGTTACTCGCATCAAAAGAAGATAGTCCACATTCTTTGGGCATGTTACGAGAAAGGGGAATGAAAATGGGAAAGTTGGAGGGACGGAGAGGCAGGCGGAAAACTGAAAGTGAAGATAATGGATAGTTTGACATCATTGCAGGGAGAAACACCAGTGTCTGAAATGGTTGGCAGTACACGAGACAGACGGCTGTAGAGAGAGATGGTCATTGAGGCCACACAGCGTGGAAATGTTTTGCGTATCCTTTTACAGGACTTAGCTGTCAACAGCAGCATCTTTCAGCTGTCTGTTGATCTCTTGGCAAGATTACGCTCAGTAATTTGCCATTGCCTTCTGAGCGGCCGGCTCAGTATCCGCAAGTCACGAGCGGGGGTCGAACCACCTCAGTTCTCGCTCCGCTGCGAGACTCTGCGTGATAAACGGGATTACAGAGAGAAAGTGTTGTAACCCCACAGCCAGAGAGACCGGCACACAGCGTGGACTATAACAATAAAAATACTTCAGTAAATTTTGGGACCCAGAGGTTGCCTTCCGTCAACATCCCATTAATATTCTATTGTGGGTAGGTTTTAAATGTCGATTATTTGCTACTCTAATAAACAACTATGTCATCACATTCTGAAGTTTAACGCATTTCTTCTATTTTCTCCCTTTATTCTCCACTAGACCTTAAGCCTTCAACCAACGCACGGCAAGTCGTTTTATCTTTTCTATTTCGTGCAGCCCGCCTATTTCTTCCACGTATAATTCATTTCTCTCTTCACTTCTCTTTATCCAGTTCGTTTACTTTGAGGGTTCTAGACAAAGGACTTTTAGTTATTCCATTCTCATGTTTTCTCTGTTGTGGGAGGGCGGTGACATTTCCCTCCATAATCTGAGAACAGCACTGTTTCACCTGTGCTTAGTAACTTTTTGTCTCTTCTGCTCCACCTAGTTTCGCATATGGCGAAATGCTGATTGCATGGTAATTCATCTTCTCCTCCACCTGATAAACGTATTTACTACAAGTAATTTATGCCATTGTGATGCAGTTTGTATATCGCACCGGAACCATTTGCTTCACAGCTGCATAGCTGACATAACCCCCCTCGCCCCCCCCCCCCCACCTTTCCCTTGCTTACTCTCAATGAAGTGAAATAACCAGCCACTTTCAACATTCACAGAGATCTCAGAAGTTCATCTCCATGCTTCCGGAAGACAAACAAGAGTTCGCTTCGCAGTTGCGCAGAAAACAACTACAGCGACAACTTCCTCTCCACGACCTGGACCCGAGGTTCTGCAACAGTTTGGCCAGTTCGGAACTTGTGAAGTACGAGAAATTTGCCGAGAGACGCCGGAAGAAGGCAGCAGGCATTGGGCAGATTGGTGAAGTGACTTCTTCAGGGTCCGTTGTGGTAAGTATGTTGTCCTTTCCGTGGAAAAGAATTTTGTGTATTCATTTCTCAAGTGAGGCGTCATATATTTATGTTCGTGATGATTTTAATATTGGTATTATTATTATTAGGTGTTGATCCCATTGTCTGATAACATCATTTCTTATTAGGTCTAGGATAGTTAAGTTGGGAGCTCTTCTCAAACATCTCATCGCGCATGTGTTGATTTTGCATAAGTGTGATTTGGATAATGTCCATACTGCACCTGAAAATTCTCCGCTTAGATTCTAACACCCATAAGGTCTTTACGAAGAGCCAAACAGTGAATTGGGCTAACTGCGGTAACCCAGTGACTAGTACGCTGGCTTGTCGGTCTGGTGGTCATGTTCGAATCTCCATGGAGATGGGTTTTTATGTTTAAATGAACTGGGCTCCCCAGTTGACTCAGACTTAAATTGGCACCAAAAAATAACATGGGAAATAAATGCGGTCAGTGTGATACTAACCACACCAATCACCGGGTGCCGACTGATCTGTTAAAATATGGGCCTGGTACGATGTGGTCAATACGCTTTAAGACGTTTAAAAAGGTATGTTATTTTATTTTAATATAGTGGCTTAAAGGCGAGAAAAACATCTGTTCTGGCGACCACACTACTCGCGTAATCTCGGAGAAGCGACTCGATCTCAGAATGGACAGTCTCTATCCAACAGGAACTAATATCCATCATTCCTTCGTCTAAAGTATTTCATTATTTAACTGATTCAGTGCGAAACAAACAGTAGGATTGTACCAAACATCATATTATAATGTAAATTTCCGTTCAATGTGCTTTGAAATTGCGTAAGATGCCACGAAACAAAATACATAACACTTTAACTCTAATACGGCGATATATCGTCCTTCTGTCCAAATGGGCGGTCACATGTGCCTATATATAGGATGTATTTTTAATGACTGTACGGTGTTTGAAAATATTGCCGGCCCAAGTTTTATATTCACCCTTTGTAAAATTCATGCAACATAATAGGTAAATAAAAGACACTCTGTATTATTCTTCTGCACTGAATCGGTTAATCCTTCACGCTGTATGTATTTCTAAATACATTTTCTTTGAAAATTACATCTATTTACTTCCCACTTTCCTGTGTTCGCTTCCTTCTTTCATAGTTCGCTTCCTGGACTTCCGGTTTTATGTTTCTAATTAATTGTATTCCTCTGTGCTGTGTGGATAACTGTTTGCGGAATAGGTCAATCCTGTTTTCAGCTCCGCCATCTTGTTTTCCGTTTTTGGTTGTTTTCGACAAGTACCTTAGTCGAAAAATTATATTCGTGCTTGTCTGTCTGTCTGTCTGTCTGTCTGTCTGTCTGTCTGTCTGTCTGTCTGTCTGTCTGTCTGTCTGTCTGTCTGTCTGTCTGTCTGTCTGTCTGTCTACAATAACTGGGGGATGGAGTGAGTGGCAGCTTATGTTCGTTCATGGCTGCACGAAGCGTGTGAAAGAAAGAAAAAAAGAAAGAAAGAAAGAAAGAAAGAAAGAAAGAAAGAAAGAAAGAAAGAAAGAAGACATTCTGAAATCTACAGATGTCATTGAAGCATGAAAATGCAATAAAAAATGTGCACGTGAAAGAGACCAGGTAGGTGAAAGATTAGCGCACGTGCACGGCGTCGGACTTACCTGCGATAGGGCGCGTGAGAATGGTCTTCTAATGTCCCGTGTCTGGATTTGTGTCTTTCCATAAACTAGTAAAGGAAGATAGAGCGAAAGAAAAACCCACTGGCTTTTTATATTTAGGTTCAGTTCGGTTTGATATAAATCGCTATCATTGCACACGGGTACCTACATGAGAGAAACATATGAAAATGTGCACTATACGTAAACTCACAGGAATCGATTCACACTTGTAGATGTTGAGAAGATTAGCATGGGCCCTACAGAGTACATCAGTACAGTAATTGCATGCGCAAGGACGACATGCACATTTTAGAAACATATCCACAAGAAGGATATTTATATTACGTGTAGTTCTGGTGTACACACAATTTTGAATACGAATTTTATGCATTGTGCTAAGATTCTCCATGTGAAATCTATGGGAGGAGGCTGGGGCACTTGGGGTGATATCCGCGTACAATGAACTTGATCCGTAATCCATAAATCCCCACGAGGGGTCCGGGGATCTTCTGTAGGCAACGTAAGGAAAATATCAACAGCGTGCACAAAATGAGTAGAAAAGGCAAAAGTCCAAATCTATGTTTGCCAGATTTACATAGGATGCATTATTTTTTGTGGGTAGGATTTATAATTTCTGAAACGTAGCCCTTTCCTGTTCCGTCTGATCTTTCTTAATCAGCAGACGCCAAAGACTTTGTAACAATCGCACTGTGCACACGGCCGCTCTTATATCCTCGCCCTTATCCACGAAAACGAGACGTTCGATTCTTACCCCTAGCATCATCATCTTCATCAGGGAGATCCTTTGCAGAACATCGCCCTTCTGACTCACGGACCACAACAATTCGTTCGATTCTTTGCAAGTTTTCTGATTCATGAATTGTAATGCTGAAGATGCCTGCAATGCCCTGTTGTCATCGCCGTGTTGGTCAAGATCTACCTTTTTTTCCAGTAGTCGCGCCTTCCATCACTGCTCTTTCCAAACTACTGCGATGTTTAATGAGGCCAAAGTGGTTCAGTTACCAAGTCGTGATGCTGTTTCTGGGCAGGTTTTCTTCTTTCCAACAGATCTTGTTAGTATTTTACACGTCTTCTTGCCCCGTGGCGAAGTGTTACGGACGCAGTTGGTAATCTCGCATACCCGCGTTTGAAACACAGCTGCCGGCGATTCGGCAGCAGACCGCCTTGTGTTGGTTTTTCACGACATGGTATGGGTGCCGGTTGTTTAGAAAGCAATGGCAAACTACTGAAAGTAAACTTGCCAAGAGATCACAACAGCAATAAATGCAGGTGTTGACGTCCTGTAAAGGATATGCAACTGACTCTTTGGTCCACAGCATTCGAAGAACTTTTCTGGAACATTTAACTGATTGAGTGCCGAAGGATAATATATCGCCAAATGTGACTTCCCATTTGGACACAAGGACAATAAATCGCCATACTATCGTCATTGTGTTATTTGTTTCGTTTCACGGTATCTTCCGCAATTTCAATACTCAGAGACCGGAAATGTAAATTATAATCATTGTGCATATTATTGTGTACCATGTTTGGTCCAAAACTACTTCTTTGTTTGGCACTGAGTCAATTAAATCAAAAGTCCCGATTATCTTATTTAGTGATTGTGAGTCCCCAGAACATCTCTAGGATTATTATGTTAGGGAAAGTTCACGCAGTGGTTCCTACCAGATCTTCTTGAGTTAGAGGAGCTAAATATAACCATGACCTCTCTTCACCTTCAGGCAGACATTCTAGGTCGACACTACACTGGCTAACGAGAGGAAAACCGACAATATTGAAATGACCTGCTCATGTCCCTCCACTGCTTCCTATTCTCATCAACCCTCTTCAACCCATCAATTGTCTGTGCGCCAATGTCCCGGCATGCTTGTGTCATGTAGTGTTTCGTGACTTCACTTTTCGTTTGGTTATAGCTTGCCCTCTTGTATTTTCATCATAACATATTTACCTCTAACGCTTAGAACATGGCTAGATGAGTTTGTTTTTTTTCGTTATGATGTTACATAGTTATCTGTTTTCTCATATGTGTTTAAGAATATGTTGTTGTTGTTGTTGTTGTTGCTGTTGCTCTTCTTCTTCTTCTTCTTCTTCTTCTTCTTCTTCTTCTTCTTCTTCTTCTTCTTCTTCTTCTTCTTCTTCTTCTTCTTCTTCTTCTTCCTTCTTCTTCTTCTTCTTCTTCTTCTTCTTCTTCTTCTTCTTCTTCTCCTTCTTCTTCTTCTTCTCCTCCTCCTTCTTCTTCTTCTTCTTCTTTTTTTTTTTTTTCATTCGCTTGAATTTAATTGTTCATATCTACAATGTTGTTTCTTATATAAACTTCATTTACTTTCTTTTTAGTTCACTCAATGTACCTTTACGTTTATCCTCCGCTATTGTTTGTTTAGACCTGGAGGTCTGCCTAAATGTGTCTTCTTTCAGGCATTCAGGTATTGATTTGATGCCTTCTGCGCCATTCCACATGTTAAGAATTTGGTCATTTAATCTCGCTTTTGTTTGTCTAATTGTTTTTGCAACTGAGAAAACACCACATCTCTAAAGCTTCAAAGATCCGTTAATCTCTTTGCTAGAGAAACGACCGTATCGAAAAATGAATACAGTATACATTTAAGAAACTTATCGGTTAAGGAATCGCGGCGAGACATGAAACTGCTCTGCCCCTTCAGCATACCGTGATCTAAAATATGCAACAGCCTAACAATTCACACAACCCTCCGACAGTATCTGCCATACCTTCACCTTACAAACTATTTACACTTTTCTAACATCAGTTTATTATTTCGTAACTGATATTAACTAGGCAGAAGTGTGCTAAGGTTACAGCCAAAACGTAATGTGTAAACGTCATCTGAGCAAAGCGAAACGTGTGTTGTTTTCATTGGATCCTTTATTTTTTGTAGGCAGGTGATAAAAAATGTAAATGTTTACTTAACATCACGTATGCATTTTTTTATCGTTTGTGATATGTCAATGTTAAGTTAAGCGACGATGCAACATGTTTACTTCAGACTAGTGATCGTTTTTTTTTGTTTGCCTTGGAGTTTGTGTAAAAAAAAATAAAAGCCTGAACATTTAATTTTCGGAGAGACTCGTTTTAATTCAGAAGAAGAAGAAGAAGAAGAAGAAGAAGAAGAAGAAGAAGAAGAAGAAGAAGAAGAAGAAGAAGAAGAAGAAGAAGAAGAAGAAGAAGAAGAAGAAGAAGAAGAAGAAGAAGAAGAACAAGAAGAACAAGAAGAACAAGAAGAAGAAGAAGGAGGAAGAGGATGAGGAGGAGTAGGAGGAGGAGAAGAAGAAGAAGGAGATGAAGAAGAGGAAGATGAATAAGAGAAAGAGAAAGATAAGGAGGAAGAAAAAGGTGAGGAGGAGGGAAAGGAAATATGATGAAGAAGAAAAAGAAGATGAAGAAGAAGAGGATGAAGAAGACGAAGAAGACGAGGTAGATGAGAAGATAGAGAAGGAAAAGGACAAAGAAGACGAGGATAGGGAGAAGGAATAGGAGACGAAGAAGAAGAAGAGAAATGTGAAGTGGAGAAGAAGAAGAAGAAGAAGAAGAAGAAGAAGAAGAAGAAGAAGAAGAAGAAGAAGAAGAAGAAGAAGAAGAAGAAGAAGAAGAAGAAGCAGCAGCAGCAGCAGCAGCAGCAGCAGCAGCAGCAGCAGCAGCAGCAGCACGCAGCAAACGACGACACGACAGCAGTGGTATGGCTATCTTGATATGGCCTACTACTTCCCGATTTCACATTCGCTTTTTTCTACTGAAAACGATTTACTAATCTTCTCACGTATCTATATATCCTTCTGTCCAGTCACTCGTTTCTAATAGCTTTATACGGGGTCGTATCTATGGATACAGCCTTGACTGATAGGTCAGGGTATAAATACCACAAGGTGAAATATATATATTTGCATGTGGAGGGAAGGGGTGAAAAAAGTATAAGAAGCACGCGGAAGACAGTTAAGGTTTTTATAAAAATGCAGGTATGAGATTGATAGGATGTAAAAAAAAAAAAAAAAGACATTCTGGAAAGGTGATAAGGTAGATGTAAGTAAGCTTGAAAAGAAAGAAAAGGTGATACGGTAGATGTAAGTAAGCTTGAAAAGAAAGAAAAGCTTCTTCCTCTGTGCCTTGTCAACTGGTGGGAGCGATCATGCTTCTTCATAACCCTGGCAGTGTAATGCCCGTTATCATTTCCTGAGCTATGCTATCTTTTCATGGCACGACGCAAGACCCGTATGCTCTCTCTCTCTCTCTCTCTCTCTCTCTCTCTCTCTCTAAGTCACTCTCTGTCTCTATATCTATCTAGCCAACTCTCTCTCTCTCTCTCTCTTTCTACTTCTCTCTCTACCTCTCTATATTTTTCTATCTCATTCCCTTCTTCCCTCTTCTCTCTCTCTTTCTCTGTCTCTCTGTCTCTCTGTCTCTCTATATCTCTCTCCCTCTCTCTATCTCTCCCTCCCTTCCTCTATCTCATTCTTTCTGTCGCTCTCTATTGGGATGTGTGGGTTGGCGGGGATATGTGTGGGTGGGGCATTGTGGTTGGGGGATGTGTGCTTGGCTGGGTGGTTCGGAGTGTGTGGGTGGGTGGTGGAGGATATCTGGGTGGGTGAGT
This sequence comes from Cepaea hortensis, assembly GCA_963921405.1. NCBI lineage: Eukaryota > Metazoa > Mollusca > Gastropoda > Stylommatophora > Helicidae > Cepaea > Cepaea hortensis. The sequence continues at coordinate 86,777,395 of OY992887.1, forward strand.
GTTGATGGGTGGAGGGTGTGTGTGTGGATGGGGAGATGTATGTAGGTGGAGGGAAGTGTGGATGGGTGATGGGTGGGTGGGTGCATGTATGTGTGCCTGGGGTGTATGGGTGGGTGATGGAATGTGTTTGTGAGGGGATGTGTGATGAGTGGGAGATGTGTGTGTGGGTAGGGAGATGTGTGTAAGGGGGAGGGGGTGTGTGGAGAATGGGTGGATGGGTGGGGGAATGTATGTGTGCCTGAGGGTGTGTGCGTGGTTGGGTGGCGGATGTGTGTGTGTGGGGAGGGGCATGTGAGGGTGGATGGGGGATGTGTCACATAACATGCTAATATGCATTGTTTTTGTGTACAACATTCTTTTGACAATGTTTTTTTTTTTTCTTTGTGAATGTATTATGCACTATTGATGAACTAATGATGAATGATTGGAAAAGACGGGCCTGCGTGCCCAATTTGTTATCCTTTCAAAATAAAGTGCGTTCGTTCATTCGTTTGTTCTCTCTCTCTCTCTCTCTCTCTCTCTCACTCACTAACTCACTCACTCTCTATATCTCTCTCACTCTCTCTCTCTTGCTATGTCTCTCTCTCTCACTAACTCACTCACTCTCTATATCTTTCTCACTCTCTCTCTCTCTTGCTATGTCACTCTCTCTCTCTCTCTCTCTCTCTCTCTCTCACTAACTCACTCACTCACTCTTTATCTCTCTCTCTCTCTCTCTCTCTCTCTCTCTCTCTCTCTCACATACACTCTTTTGTATCTGTGTTTTCTTTTATCTTACAGCTGATACTATACACTTTAGGTTGTCCTTTATTACAACTTGAATTTCAAAAAATTAAATAAATAAATAAATAAATAAATAAAAATAACTTGAGCTGTTCTGAGGCCTAGCATCCGACGAAATTAATGTGATTTGGAATCTGGTCTGCACCATCCCATGCCTTACCCATGAGCATTGGCGGTCCGGCCAGCGTGTCAGTTTTTAAAAAAAAAAAGCCGCTTAAAAGTCGACAGGGTCGACTTCATTGCACCGGGTTTTATCCCATATGGCTCGGTCTCTTTCCGCAGCGCGGAAAGCGTCGCACAAAGCACGAACTCCGTTGCTCTACGCGACGACCCACAGGAGTCTCCGAAAAATTTAACTCGTGAACCGAAGGACGCGGTCTGGAATCGAACCCACAACCTTCGGAGCCCGAGTTAAACGGCCTAACCACTTCGCCACAGAGACTCCAGTTTCAGCGTGTCAGTTTATCCGATTGCAAGTGAACAATGATTGATTGATTGATTGATTTGGGAACCGAAATCACAGCATTCGGGGCATTCCTATAAGCTCTCCGTCCCCATCCCCAGCAGCCAGCGAAGAGTTCAAACACTAATAGTACCAGTAGCAATCTGATTATATGTCCGTCTCACTTTTCCTTTGAGCGTCGAGCGTCGGCCAGACCCCCTCGTCACTCCTTGCTGTCTCATTCTTGCCAGACCATGGTGATTCATTTTCTCCTCCGAGGTGTACACGTGCTCCCACAATGCCGCAACCACGTCTGCCTTATCATGCATCAATACTCCACCAAGTTTTGCAGAGCCAGCCAATATGTCCGCCTGTTCATTCTCCAGCACACCAGCATGCCCAGGAGAAAAGATCCAGGCGATGCTTGCCACCCGTGACTTCCGAAGCGAAGCAACCCACTCTGCACGAAGCTTGCCTGTCCTCATCCTCCTTAGATTGCTTTCTGAGTCAGTTACAATCACGATGTGTGTGTATCGTATTCTCCATCCAGCGGAAAGCTGCACTGGCCGCCTCCACCTCCATTCTTAAGCTAGATGTTGTGGTATCATATGCCAGGCTCTCCTGCACCAAACGTCGACCATTAGCTTTTGCTAAGAACCCCCAGGCACTTCTCCTGCCTCTCAACACCGAACCATCTGTGTATATAATCACATCACCGTGTGAACATCTATAATAATAAAGTGGGCCCCCCTCGACTATTTAGACAATATGTTACACTTATTAATGACCTTTCAGTCCCGGCAGCAATAATCTTGATTAGATCTAGTCCGCCACTGCTCATGGGTGAAATGTTTCTTACACCTCACGTGCAGTCATGCGGCGTGTCGGTGTCTGGAGGACAAACAGCACACGCGTGTCGGAACTGTAACGGACTCACACAGTATGATGAGATAGTTGATGACGTGCATGCTTCCAGCAGAGTGGTAAGCTTAACTCAGTTCAACAATCAAAATTACGGAGCATGCTGGTGTGATGGGAAACGAGCAAGCGGGCAGATGGGGTGGGTCTGCACCCATTGGTCAGGTATTGATGTATGATTAGGCACATGTGGTAGGGACTCTTTGAGATCTGTGTATAGTGCAGAAGAACCGGTAGATTAACACGGCCTGGAGAGAATGGTGCTGCAGGGAGTGACCAGAGAATCTGCCCGGCACTCAAAACTCTGAGGAAAGGCCAGACGGACACATAATCAGACTGCTACTGATCCTATTAGTATTTGCACTCTTTGCTGGCTGTTGCACATTAGGCTGGAGTACGTTTGGTTGTGATGTCGGTTCTTGACTCAACGCAACTCAATTCAACTAAAATTCGCGTTACTGGATTATCGGCGTTTTAAGCTTTCCTTACATGTATTCATGTTATC